>VCRD01002653.1:0-48452 GCA_006783055.1 Trinorchestia longiramus
CTAACTTGTGCCTGTGGGTTAAATCTAACTTGTGCCTGTGGGTTAAATCTAAATTGTGCCTGTGGGTTAAATCTAAATTGTGCCTGTGGGTTAAATCTAAATTGTGCCTGTGGGTTAAACCTAACTTGTGTGTGGGTTAAACCTAACATCACCAGCTCGGTTGACTGGTGAGCGAATATGCTTGCGAGCGGGAAGACCAGGGTTCGAATCCCGCGGCCGACATGGTTGACGCAGCTGGAAATACGGCATGGGACTAGGGTAAAACAACCGAATAATTATCGAAGTAATTATCCGACTCAAGAATGGGCCAGAAGGTTCGTTCCTATAGCCTCATTCTATTCTATTCTATTCTATTCAGTGAAATCTGCTGGCGCTCAGAGCATCTAACCGCTATTTTGTACTACCTGCGAATGGTTTCGTTCCCAGAATAAAATGACTACTTTAACCGGTTGATCACATCATTTAAAGCCCAAACTTACTGTTATAAGTTAAAAAGTAAATTGAATGAAGTTCTTCAAATCTTTTTTATTTTGCCTTATTATAAACTTATTGTATAGGGATTGCTACTATTAAAATTCCTTAAAAGTTGCAAATTTTTAGGTTAATAAATCGCAAGTATACGCAGTGACCGTTGTTTTGTGTTGTAGGTAAGAAATACTGTTATAACTTTCAACGGTAATGCAATAATTTAATTTGAATCAGCTATGGTTTAATTCATTGACTGAATGCCCATCGTCATTTTTTGTCATGCTGCTATTGAGTGATATTAATGTAGAATTTCTTACTAAAAGAGTTTCTTAATACTTTTTGCTTTACAAACTTCTATAAAAATTCCCCAGCTGAAGCTACAATTTTGGGGCATACTTTTCTCGCAATTACAGCTATGGGCGAGAAATACGACTCTTCGTTGTTAGTAGTGAGGGTATTCCTCACGTCTGGCTTCGTTCGACGGATGATTTTATTGGTTTCTGGGTCGCCCCTGTACACGACGGAGGGAGGTTTGCTGAGCGGCACGGCCATGTTTTTGGTGAGGTGGTTCCAGGTGTGTACTACCAATACTTGAGAATCCGACAGCAGTCTTCTTGATAAGCTATACTGTTTGTCGGGGTTGACGAACAGCTGATAGCGCCACCTGGAAGGAAAACAGAATGTGTACAACTTAAAGTGTTCGTAATCTGTTCACGCAGATCGAATACGAGAGACTAGACAGTTCCCGTGGAAATTCCAAGATTTAGATTTGACTAATTTCAAATTATTCTAGATATGAATGTATTAAACTTACAACTTATTATTGTTTTAGATAAATGCTTTTCATTAAGATAACGAAACTTCCATTCTGTATCTCATCTTCCGATAACATGCCCTGATAGCACCCGTTGAAATTACTTGGTTTGAGAGTGATAAAATTAAGGATTTATGAAACAAAATACATATTTTAGTATTATCCGTGGAACTCTCATAATCTGAATATTTTCCATGAGTATATACAGAACTTCCATTCTGTACCATATTTACCGATAACATGGCCGTGTAAGAGAAAAAAGCTAATAACGGAAAAAAGGAGTGTTTTATAGTGATCTGGCCCCTTTGGTATCCACAATACAATGCTTACAATACATGCATATTTTCTGATTTCAGTTCAATAATATTTCTTCAGTAATAGATAGGAAGTAATGGGACGGACACACACAGATACATAGAAATGGAGATACATAGTCGATTATGTAAGTAGATGAATAGATTAAAGGTTTATAACGAATTGTTGTTTGAAGTCTATACTTTGTATTAATTCCATTCAGAACTACCTTTCTGTAACGTATCTACCGACAACATGGCCCAGATAGTACCCGTTGATATTCGTTGGTTTAAAAGTGATAAAATTAAGGATATATGAAATAAAATACATTTTTCAGTTTTACGTGTGAATATTTTTCATCAATATATGCAGAACTTCTGTATCTTATCCACTGATAACGTAGCCGTGTAAGAAATAAAAGCTAAAAACAGAAAAAATGGAGTATTTTATAGTGATTGGCGCCTTTAGTATCCACAACACAATGCTTACAATACATGCACACCTGTTCTGATTTCAGTTCAAAAATTTTCTTCAGTAATAGATAGGAAGTAATGGGACAGACTGATACAGAGAGATGGAGATACATAGGAAGGGGGAAGTAGGTTGAGAGGGAAGGGACAGTGGAGAGGAAGGTTTTGTACCATTTAAATAATGACTAATAAAATAACAATTCTTTCTGGCATTTTCGATTTATGTTCATAAGTGCGTCATATTTAAAAATCAGAAAACATTGGAATCGTCTGATTCATCTGCACATGACTTTTCTTTTACATTACTCTGTGGCGATACCAGTGGGTATTAAAAGGAAAATATACAGTGAAACCATGCTGTTTTCAGTGCACTAACTACTGGCGTCTAATTTTGAATTTTTTTTATTGGAAACCAGGTAATACCGAAATCGAATATCCAACAAAAGTGCCACGCCTCACCACGGAACGATGTAGAAAGCGTCGATTGGAAGTACGGTGAAATTTTCACAGCGCGACGATGCCACGTCTGGCATCTCTATACCGCACCTGCAAAGTTCACTTGTGGTAAATGAAACATTAACTTGAATAGCGGTGCTAAATTATTTAGGAGCATTTAGTGTTCAAGTTCCGACTCGGTCATGAAGCTACGAAGGCTTAGCAAAACGACAGTCGTATGAGGGGCCAAGATTCTGAGCACCGTAGCTATGCAGACAGATTATTCAAAAGATTCCGATGAGTTGAGAGGATTGTTGAAGGACAGTCATGGCCTGTTAGACTGTGAACAAGAAATTCTGATGCTCTATGTGATGTCGTTCAAGTACATAGAACAACCCACTTTTAGATATTATGCGGTCAATATTGAACATTGAATCACCATGGTATTAAACAGACGTCAGGGAAGAGTCTTTTCCGATCACTTACATGTAAGTGGTTACTTCAGATCGTCAGCTACGCCGAAATCGATATTCTTTGTTTACAATAGGATGAAGATTCTTATAAAAGCTAGAGTTTTAAAATTAGAAGAAAACGTATTTGAGTGATATATATTAGATGTTTGAAAAATTATTTAAAATAAACTGAACAGAAGAGTTATTTCGAACTCAAATTGAAGAACACATACAGTATCGAGTCTCTTTATATAATATTTATTTTAATTTTTTTCTAGTTCATGCATTCTTTGTAATGTTATATTAGTTGACTAAATAGTGATAGTATCTCATAGCTTCTGTCAGATCACATTCAGGGGTAAATGAATTGTCAATAACTATTTTTGTGATGAAGAAAAAGGAAAGTTTTAGCTGCTTCTTTTCTAAAGTAGGAATGTTGTTTCAGGCGCAGCACGGAAAACGAGTTCAAATCGAAAGAATCCTCAAGGGTTGCAGAACATGAAAGGGCGGTCCTCCACAATTATCCTTTCTCCCTCTCCAATTTCCACTATTAGACAACATTACTCATGCATTTCTTTTGATAATATTAGTAGTCCTGAACATTTTTGCACCTGAAGTTTTTATGCAACCAATTTAGTTTCATGCTTTCGAATACCCGTACGTTTGGTAAGCTAAAACTGATATCAGCGACATGCTTTGCTCGCTTTCCGACTTAAGTTAGCCGTTTATTTGCAGGTTGTTATTTTCGTAGTTTTAGTCTAATAATCAAATAAACTTTCTACACCTTTTTGAAGTTATTTTTTAGGAAGCTAAAGTTCTTGGATTGTCTTCATAGTATTCTCTGCATTACCTTCGTTGAATAAGATCTCTGATGTTACTTTCAGAGCCTTAATTTCATGATATTAATTTCATAGTATCACAAACTTACATCATTCTTACAACGTCAAGATCAGAATTTGGAATAAGAATAGATGGCTTAATCTAAACTCGGAAGCACTTTCAAATTACATTACTGTTTGTAATAGGAATGACTCTCCAAATTCTAAAAAGAAGGTGTGGGAGTGAAAGGAGAAAATTGCGATAATTCGATTCTCTGGTATTATATGCATTGTAACACAATAGTGACGAATGTAGTGTTCATACGATAATTTTCCGGAGGCTAATCTTAAGGGGACCGTCTAGTAAAAAATCTTAAAATTTTCGAATTTTTTTATTGCTCTATTCGATAGAGAAATGTGTAACTGTCAAGCCTGCAAAGCTTGAAGGCAACCTACGCGGTTGCCGTCGTGAAGGTGGAGTGCGTGAATCATGTCTGTAAGAAACTTGGCGCGCGACTCCGTAACTTGAAGGACCTGCGAGTTGCTACGGTCACCTCGAGTGGCAGGACTGTGCAGCGGGGTCGTCTGGCTGGCAAGGCAGGGCTGACTGATGCGGTGAACGACAAGCTGGCTACGCATTTTGGTCAGAATGTTCGTTCGCATGACTCAGAGGGTACGACTGAGTCTCTGCGAAAGTCCATGCTTTCGACTTATTATCATGCGAGCAGCTCTGACGAGAAGCCGTACCATTCGTTCTGTTCTGCTGGCCTGACTTCGTGGTGCTGGGTGAGGCGCGCAGAGGCACAGGGCGTCGCCCCTGAGTCTCACGCGTGCCACGCTCGGTACCTGGCGCACCTGCCCCAGGACCTTCTCAAGCGCATCCTTCAGGTGTATGTAGACCTGACGAGATCGGAGCTTCTTTCGCAATGCTTGAAGAAACGGACTCAGAACCCCAACGAGAGCTTGCATTCCAAGTTATGGCTCCGGTGCTCGAAGGTGAAGAACGCTCACCTGTCAAGGGTGACGTTCGCCGCCACGGACACCGTTCTTGACCATAACTTTGGTCATGAGGACGGTTCGCTGTTGGTGCGACTGGTTCTGGGTCTTCAGGAACCAAAGAGGAACCCTGACTCGAAGGGCACTCGTACACGACACACTCCCGAGCGGCGTCGGGTGCAGCCCGTCGAGGACGCCGTAGCGTATGCTCCTGGTGCCTTTTAGACATCCGTGTCCCTGGTACCACTTGTGGTACCGCTTCCTTCAAGGAGGCACAAAAAACTCAAAAAAAGATATTCAGTTACCCTCACCACCCTAGAAGATGTTCAGTGACTCTCACCACTCTCCCGCGCCGATTTTTCCAAGCAATATAGCTTGTGAATAAAAAGGCCTCTAAAAAAACCTGGTCCTGGGTACTAAAATGCGCCTCCTGTAAAGTGCAGGTGCGACCATATTCAAAATCTATCTCCTCCGAGTGTTTTAATCTTAGAGCAATGATTCAGGTATCATTGAATGTGCAAAAATTTGCTGCATGTACAGACGAGAACTTGTTTTGAAATTCATAATAATGTCTGAGTTACCTTGAAAAGTCTACGGACAAATTTATGACTTTAAAATTTTTTTGAAATTTCATAAAAACTAAACTATTGAGAATTTCACAACAATCTCTTGTCAGTATATGCAACAACTTTTTGCGCATCTAATGATACCTGAATGATTGCTCTACGAAAAAACTCTTGGAAAAGATAGATTTTGAAAAATAAAATTTTCCCCCATTTTCCCCTATTTCCCCCCATCATCTCCGTAATTATGGCGAAAATGGGAAAAAGTGTCGGGTAGAACCCCTATTGACTTCCAAAAATATATACGTATGCCAAATTTCATCGATCTAGATCCCATAGATAAAAAGTTACGGTCATTTCGTTGATTCATGCTGATTTCTGGCTAGACGGTCCCCTTAATTGTTTTCACGGTTCACTGATCGAAATTGTTACAACATTGACATGACGTTCTTATTCTGTACATCAAGGCTTAACCTTTCACCAATATAATGTTCTCACTTTCTGAAGCGAGGTCTTACCTTTCACTGACGACTCTCGTGAGGAGCTTAGGACCCATGGCTCCCCACTCGCTGGTATCGAGGTTGTGGGCGAGGTGCTGGAGGACTGAGCTGGGCAGCCAGTGATGAGTGGTGTTGAGCCCGATTACGCCGGCGCCCACCCACTGATTGGACTCCATGCCGGCGAAGTTGAGCGCCGTGAAAGCAGGAGGTGTCAGAGGACGAACAGAGATGGAGTCCAAGTCCATATACACGCCACCGTAGTGGTACAAGATCAGCCATCTGTCTTCATCCCGCAGATATTAGTATATTACTAGACAGTTCCCGTGAAAGTTCCACGGTTTAGATTTTACTGATTTGAAATTATTATGAAGATGAATGCATTAAAGATTTATGACGAACTATTGCGCTTTAAATGAATATTTTTCATTAGCATATATAGAACTTCCATTGTGCATCTTATCTACCGAAAGCATGGCCATGATACTACCTGTTGAAGTTCCTTGATTTAAAAGGGATAAAATTAAGGAACTATCAAATTAAATACAATTTTTACTTCTCCCCGTGGTATTATCAGAATCTAAATATTTTTCATGAATGTATGCAAAACCTCCATTTTCAATTTTATCTAACGATAAGATGGCCGTGTAAGAGAAGAAAATTAATAACGGAAAAAATGGCGTGTTTTATAGTGATTCGGTGCCTTTGGTACCACAATCCAATACTTGTAATACATGCATACCCGTTCTGATTTCAGTTCAATAATTTTTCTTCAGTAATAGATAGGAAGTAATGGGACGGACACACACAAATACAGAGAGAGAGAGAGATATAAATACATACTCGATTATATGTGTAGATTTTTTCTGGTAAAGTTTATCTATACATGTATATTAGGGTATTATGAAGGATGTATCACTTCTTATGAACAACGACTAATATTTTAAAGTTTTTTGCTCCCGTTATTAAGACGTTATGAAATGGAGTAAAAGACCCCCGAAGTAACCACTTGCACAGTTGGTTGTAACTAGTACAACGAGAAGAATCCAAATTCTTCATACCAATTCAAGGAATCTTTCCGATTTACGACAGCAGGTCGACTCAAGAATGTGCCAGGATTTGCGTCTTAATGAACGAACGAATGATGAACTATTATATATTCTTTCAGTGCATTGGCCTCACATTTACAGTGTAATGTACGTAAAGAATTGAAAAGTGGAGACTCATGGAGTAAGGAAATATGAAATTATTTTACTCACATTAGAGCCTGGTTTTATCGAAATTTTTAATTTATATTACTTCAATTTTCGAAAGTGTCTATTCAAACAACCGGAATATTATACAAGCAGTTAGAAAAGTAAATTGGGTTGAAGGCTTGGTACAAAATGCACGTTCTAAAATAGATTAAACAATTTTTGAGAAAAATGAAATTGTTTTATTTTTCAAACTCGTGGTTTTCTTAGTGTAGCTGGAAGTAATCACAAGAGGATGTAGGACCATTTATATCGTGTGTGACAGGACATGACAAAACTACATTAATTTTGCATTTAAAACTCATTTTTCCACCCATTTGAAAATGTACACTAGTGTCACACAAGGACATAAGTTTTTAAAGACTATTTAGTACTAAATTATTCGAAAAACCTAAAAAATATTGAATGAATCACATGAAAATGAAAATCTTCGCAGAAAATCAAGATAGAATTTACAATTTGTACCCTTCTGATTTCTCCCATAAATAAATACTCGTATGTTGTGTGATGCAGTATGCTGAATCTTATGTTGCTACTCTACAGAGTAACATGATCTGTTTATCCTTTAAAAAAATCCCATGGATAAAAAGAATGAATAAATCCAATAAATTAATCCTATTTTTCCCATAAATAAATAGATCCTGCGACTAAAAAACATCAATAAATCGTATAAATGAACCCCATTCCTTCAATAAATATGTTGTGCAATGCATCATGTCGATTCTTATGTCACTGTTTCACCAAGCATCGTTATCGAGTTATGATTATGTTGGCAGTTTCGTAATATTGTATGATGCAAATGTAACAACAATGACATGCGCTGCTCTGAAGTTCATACTTTTTGTCATTTTTCGTCGTAAAAGTGCACTGTCAAGAAGAGCTGAATGTTCGTATATGATGAAACTTTAAAGAGCATAAATCTAAGACGTTTGTCTGATTCACTTTTACGTAACGTATGGATCTCTCTAAAAAATGGCCATTTATGAGGATAGGTTCCGATTTTACGTACGTAATAATTTTCGTAAGTGTTTTGTAAAGATCATCTTTACGACATCAATTTATCCTAACCTTTACATTTATCAAATGTATAATTTTTGTATGTTTTCGAAATTGAACTCTAGTAGCACAGTTCGCTATTTTTGCTACTTCATGAGAATTCAGAGTGCTTTAAAAGTAGTTTTCTGGTCATGTCACTCACGCAAAAGTCCGAAAAAATAGCATTTTGCACCGCAACGCTTCAGCTGATTATATGCAAACAGAATTTACTTCTCGTGTGGGCACTAGCATTAGAAAAGAGAATGAAAGTTTTTTCTATGGTCTTATCGGAAAAACCATGGTCCTCGACATGGCCATATCCTATTTCCCCAATTCTACACCAATAAATTCTGTTTTAGCCTCGTTTCAATAATACATATAAAAGACGGCAAGGGAAGCAGTCTATTTTTTGTTACTTAACTACTGTGGTACATTATTTTCTCACCTAACAGCATCATTGAAATGTGACACCGCCCACGCACTTTCTTGCCATTTCTTGTGTTCGTACCACGACCTTAGCGGCGACTGACGGAAAAGCGCTTGCTCTTCGAGGGTGACCACGCGTAGGTTGTCGTACTCCTGAAGCAGCGTCGCTGCTTGGGCAGTCCACAGGAGCGTGGATGCCTTCATGTGCACCACAACGGAACTGTTCGGGTTAGCAACGCACGCTGCCTCTACGGTACACCACATACGCGACGTAAGCGTGGTGTGGCCGTAGCCTTCAAGGAAATGGAATACAGGATCATTGGGAGGGTCCAGCACACAAGACTCGCTATACGGATGCAAAGTGAAAAAGTCCTCCTCCGATGCCTCTTTTTCCAGAGGGTAGGGTTTAAAAGTTTCTCGGGGTTGGAAAACTGATATCAGCAACATCATTATTGGTATCATGCTAACCATGATAATTACAGCGAAGCAGATGCGGAGTTTCATTGGAAAGTTTCATATATAGATGAGAAATTTATGTTATTTTCTTCTCTAATCAGTCAAACCATAAGACAGTTAATCTTGTTTTCGATGTTCATGCCAAAGATGTGAAAAAATATACAACTATCATCCTAACTATGACTTCTTGTGTTAATTGACATGTATCAATATTTCACTGAATAAAATGCATATTAATTTGTTATAAAAAACTTTAGTGTCGAAAAGATGCCACTGTCCAGAAGGTATTCAACTTCATGTAGCCATGCACTGCTGGCGCTTGCATGCTAAATTTTTTGGTTTTTCGAAATAATTTCTTTATTATTTCATTGCTTTCGACACGAGAGACTAATTTGGATGAAAAAAATTTCCTCTAAATTAGCTAGATCTTTCTTCTCGGCACTGCATAAATTTTGTCATTTTGAAATTTAAATAAAACTGTAAAAAAATACGGATACAAAATCAAACAATTTTTATTGACATTAAAAAGCAAGTCTTTGACTTCCACAACACACACAATAATTTAAAAAAACAGATGTTTTATCATGGCTGTAGATACAGCCGAAAGATTTATATGTTGTAAGTTTTCAGTCCATTGCAATTGAATTATATGCATAAATTGTTGATAATGTTAAATTGTGTAGAATCTCGTGTCAATTCATTATTACTCGTATATAAGAATAATCTCTCTAGGTCACGTTGAGCAAAATACCATCCAACTAGGAATTATACCCCGAGATTTCATCATCATACTTCATTAATTTCACGAGTTCAGAACTTGCTATCCGCTTTGTGTCGGATTTTTCCTGAAATAACAATTTAGTTGTTATTCTTTTTTTCGTTAACTGAAAGTTTATCCTTTAAAACTGAACACTTCACGAACATTGCCCTCCTGCTACATTTTTCACTTCTCATACTCAACTCAGCACCTTCAAAGACGATCACTTCATACGTATACACAACAAAACACCTGTTACAACGTTCATTTAAGACTCACAACATATGCCTCAACACCTGTGGTGACGATGGCTCCGAACACACAACATAGCCCAGCTACATCAAACACAGGATCCACGTAACCCAGACAACCACTACATCAAGCACATCACTCTCACGCAACACAGCATCAATGTAAAAGTGCATATGCTTGTGTGTAAAAGGGTCGGCTTAGTGGATCTGCTATTTATGGTGAACTTGCTAAGTGGCAGGTATAATAATATTGTACCTGAGTGTGAAATAGTCAGCTAAATGGTCGAGTGTTGTGAGTACGAAGTGGTGAACTATTACACACAACACTGCACCTTTTCACCGACTATTTCATACTCAAGCACAGTACCATTCTGCCAATGACTTTGCACACTCAACATAAATAGCAGCACCGCTACATCGACCTTTTTACATTCACAATAGTACTATAACACACTGCGCTTTACACACACAACACAGTACACAGGCTCAGCCTCTGAGTTGTACTGTCTGTAGGAGCTGTAGGAGTTGAGAATGAGTGTAAAAATACAGTGATAACGTTGATAACACACATGATAACGCTGATAATACACAGGATGACGCTGATAACGCACTTGTCTTATCAAAATAAATAAATACGCTTCTGCTTTAAAAATGGAACTATTTTACTGACGTCGAGGGCAGTGTCATTTTTTAAAAATTATTATTCACACCTGCTCAAATTAATTGAAAAAATTAATTACTTGTAACTTGAGAACGTTTTTGTTTACGGAATTAGTAGCTAGTTTAACGAGGTAGCATTACCTTTCCAAATGAATTTATCATTTGAGTGTGTATTGTCATACCATTCAAGATAATTCCAGATAAAAATTACCAGCCAAGTTTCTGTAACTGGCGATATCTGCTTCGTAAAAGAGTGTATTTCCTGCATCTTTATTTAATTCTTTCGTACTTTATCCGTCAACGACTATGTTTTGAAATTGTAATACATTTTATTACCGTGAAGAAGTTACGATGCTATTAGACTAAACAATAGTAGTAATGTAAATTCGTTCATGCGTATGAAGCATGTTCAATAAATAATCAATCAGCATTACACAACAATGTACTCTAAAATATTCTGGCGCTGATCATACGCTATGCGCATTGCAGAGTCGGCTTGTCACAGGACAGTACCTATGGGACTGAATCGCGGATACTCATTAGTATATTTAATCAATCGACTTCTTTTATTGATAGTGAGGTATAACTATCATGTGTATTAGGTATATTTATATTGTTTTAACCTTTCTATAACGTACAAAGCTCATAACCAAAAGGTTAAGCTCATACGAGATCAATACGACTCGATTAATAATGCAAGCCTCACTGGACGTACTCGTCTTGGCACCATCTTAGACAAGCCTTCATCGTCATTTTCAGTGATAGTTTATACTAAATACATGAAATGTACTTAAACAATTCAGTAAATACTTCTCTCTTAAAACTAAATTTACATATCGAGGGATCAATATACTCATAGATTGAGTGTACTTAATGGACACTAAGATATAATTCATTTAGTTATAATCTTAGCATCACTTTAAAGTGTACGTGTGCTGTACTGTCGTACGAGAAACTAGCTTCACTATAATTGAAACGCGACTAGAATTTCAAGCAGTCGGACTAACAATTATTATTGTTTAAAAATTTGCCTCTACCCCTGCAGCATATAAATCACATGGAAAAATGAGTGAAAAAGGGTAGAAAGTATCATTTTACTCTCAATTACTATTTTTTATTCAATTTTAAAAACAAACATCAATGAAGTTCCGTAACATTCTGATTATACTGTCCTGCATTATTTTCCTAAATAGCTGATGTATGACGATGCTCCAAAGAATTTGATCAAAACAGTCTATTGATGCAGACAAAGTTTAGGTACATTACTTCGAGTTGCATTCCATGAGAAGCCCCCGGGGAGTATGATCAAGGGAATTGTCTTTCACATATTTTTGGGACCTAGCGTTCTTTGGGGGGATGGACAGGATATCTGAGCAGCACCTAAGAAGGCACGCTAATACTGTCTGTCCTCGTCAGCGTACCTTAGGAATTCAGTATTCCTCGACAGGAATTCACTCGAGCTACCTACCTCAGCGTAACCAATGTTGGTTGCACGAGTCTGTTGTAGGTTTAGCTTTTGTATGTAAGTAGACCTTGTTCATCCGTCCCCTTCGTGGAGGAGACATCAGACCTTATCTCTTGCACAAATGTCTTCGATTCGTAATGTATAGTCTTTATTCTTTCATTTTTGTTTCTCTAAAGTGCTCTCTGCTCTTGCTGAAACGCCTTTGCAACGACTGCGGAGGTACAACGCTATTGACTTGAATTTAGTAACCTGAAAAGTTTAAAAAACTAGACATTCAATGTATTGTCTAAATCGAACAAAATATAATTTATCCAATTCGTACCAGTGAAAGTAGGGGCCTTCATATATCATTATTATAAGGATTTATTTTTCATCTGGAGTAACATTACATCCGTCGAAACTTTCACATTCCGAAACAAAGTGCGTTATGCGCTTTGGATAATATATCTTATTAAGGAGTATATAAGTAATGTATAAATTCTACTCATCCTAAACGTTAAATTCTCATAAGGAATTCATTTAATGAAAATTCTGTTCAAAAATTTAGGCCGAAAAATTAAAAGTGTTTATTAAAGCGGATAAATATCAACTGTTCAACAGTTTTGCCGTTTACGTTTATTTATCCGTGGGGATTAACGTTAAGCCAGCATGAGAGAATAACCTCGTACATATGTAATAACTATGTACATTTGTGTACGTGGAAAAAATAAATAAAAAATTATAAAAAATAAATAAAAATATAAAAAAATATAAAAAATATTAATAAAAAAGTACGTGTATATATGTACAAGTCTCTGTGTGAATGTATATGTATAAAAACATTTATGTACATATGTGTGTATGTATATGCATGTATAAAAAAAACTGTACATACGTGTGCAGGCAAAATTGTACCTACACGTGTCCGCCTATATGTAATTGTAAATATTTGCAAAATATGTACATGAACCACTATATATATATACTGTACATATTTGTAAATACAAAGCCCTGACGGGTTCATGTATAAATGTAAATATATACTCCGCCGTTAATCAGTCTCCGCTAAAAATTTTCATGGCCACCCAATTCTGCGCAATGCGCCTTTTTTGCCTCCTACTGTCCCTTTCCTTTTCACTTCCTTTTTCTGGTACAATCTGTACCAAACTCTTTTCTTCAGTTCTTTCCTGGTATCACCGACTACCACCACCACCTTACGAGCGAGCGAGGCAGATGACGGCAAAGTTGTGTTAAAACGAAGAAACATTTTTATAAAATAGGATGCCGTTTCAAGCTCTCAATGTTTTTGTCACTGCTGTTGAGATACGTCATAACGTGCATGTCTACTGAGGATTCGCTGAATAAGCTTTTCTTTTCGAAGCGGAAGTACTTATCTTCAGACGACGTCGAGTATGCCTCGCCCATGAAGACGCCCATCAACCTCCCGGGATCGTCGCATGGAGCTCACCATCACCCATACTCTAAGAATGTTAACCTTAAGAATTTGAAAAACCAATGTACTAATGTGGATGTACTGTGTACTCGATTGGAAATAAAGATTGTTTGTTTTTTGGTTTGTCAACATTGATGCTAATGTTCGTAAATATTGATATTGTTCCTACTGAGTTGTGTATAATCGCGTCGTAGCTAAAGAGTTAACTTGGATTGAAGCAGCCAAGCTCCCTTTTAGAAATCTAAAACAAGCTCTTGCCTACTTTCCAAGTCACTCTGTCTTTCTTTGTTCAGAGCATTCGCTTATCACTTACTCTCAGACAGCTCATGTTAAGCTGTTGACTGCTCTTGAACAAAGCCCTTCGTTTCTCGACGTACGTTTATTGTCTTCTCTTAAGAACTTGCCTAATCTACAAACGATGCATTTTTTTTATGTCAGAAAGTTACTTATTGCATTTCAAGTCGCTTGTTGGTTGCATTTGCTTCCGTTCGCGATGAATACTTACATAATACGATCGTTCCCAGCGACAAGAATTTGCTTTCTCTCTTAGGTATATCACCGCAGTCGAGTGTATTAATGGCCACACTAAGATTATTGTCCCCTAATGTATGTCTCGCTCAGTGTGTACTTAATTTGTTTACATTTTCTATTCCTATCAATGTTTGTATAATCTTGCGTCGGCGCCAGCAGACGCTGACGCACTAACGTCTTATCATGCGTGGCTTGGTAATTCAGAGATCGCTCTAAGTTTAAACTAAGTTAAGCTGAGTTGTACCTTTTGTCAACAGCACTGCTTCGTTGGTTACCATCGTGTTCATGTTCGTACGAATATCTCACTTCTGATTTCTTAGAAGTAGTGACTGGCAAGGAGTATTCGAATTTAAGTGTATTTGCGTAAAACTAGTTATTATTCTAAACTTCTTTGACGCACTGCTTCTGGTAGGGGTACTCCAGTAGTGCCTCGGAAATACCGTAATTAATTTAGAATGATCTTGGAATCGCTACAAAAATGATGTATTTTAGTAATATTATAGAGTTAAGTTTAATACTTAGATCACGTCATATGAAACTAGTATTTTAAAGTGAAAAATTTAATCGTAGTTTCAACTTCAAATTGTAATCTTCGTCTATAGATCATAGTCAATCACAAGCCTTGAGGCTTAGTGAAAAAGTTAGTGCCCAGCAGTTCGGTCTCGGCTATCGCCCAGTTAGCAAACAAAACAAACAAACAACTTTATTTACACTCAAGTACACAGTACATAGACATTAGTACATTGGTTTTTCAAATCCTCAAGGTTAACATTCTTAGAGTAAGGGGGATGGTGAGCTCCATGCGACGATCCCGGGATGTGTCCATGGGCGGGGAGTTGAGGGCTTACCGATAAGTGCGAGCTCACGGCGCGAAACGAGAAACAGCTCGTATTCATGGCCGGGTTTCGAACCTGCGGTCTGTCTGCCCGAAGCAGAGACCTGATACCCAACACAGGCCGCAGACCACTCGACCACGGTGGCTGCTCAGCAGCAATTTTATTATTCTTTTCAAGAAAAATATTTGCAAATGAGTTCGTGAAGAAATTTGTAATTAAAAAAGTCATGAATACAGAATATTGTCCGATTAATTGCAGTTTGCGGAAAAATAATTTCGAAACTTTGCCAAGAACCATAAATGAAACATACGTCTGTCCTACATTTTAAACGTTCCCGAGCTTACAGAGTACGTAACGCTTTGAGCTGAAGTTACTGGTTTATATTGCTAGCAACCGGTTGTCGTGTAGAACGTGAGGTTTAGGTTTTGTTGCTACTGCTCGCTCATTTCAGCCATGATGGAGTTCTACAAAAATTTGACTGGTGAGATTTTGTATTACTGCTTTGATTAATTTTCGTAAAAAACTTGTGATATTCATGTGTGATATGTATGAAAATATTGCTAGAAATGTTTCTGTTCCAGTGCATTTCCAGATAAAATTTTATTTTGTCTTCTTGATTTTTATTGTAGATATTACAATGTTTTTTTGCTTAAAACAGGTATATATGTTATTATCTAGCTTTGATGGTATCCATTATGTTGGAAGAAAATTTTTAATCAAAGCTTTATCCATTCAAGACATCTTGAATGTAGGTCATGAAAATTTGAAACTTTTAAGTGATAACCTTCTTTATTTTCACCTAATTATAGGTGACTGTTCCAATGATTTAGTGCATTTGTCATCACTCTACCAATGCTAAGTTGTCTCATATGAAATGCCTTTACCTGTGTCTTTTCATCATTTATCATTTGTATTTTTTCAAGATGTATTACAATTTACAGATAATTTAACATTATGTTATCTTGTAACTGTGAACATGTTGTACCTTTAAAGATGTTGTTCTATTTCTTGCCTTAATTAATGATTGCTTATTCTGCAGCTGAGCAGTGGATGTCCTTGATGCCATTTGGTGTGGCTTGCATTGCAATTGGCTTCACTGCCAAGAGCTTCCTTGATAAGAAGGTACTGTAATTTCCTTATTCGACACACCCATGAATTTGGGAGTATTTAGGAAAGGTATGTGCAAGAGTAGTTGAACTAGATGTCACTTTCTATCTGTTGTGTTGTCAAAAGTAAAATAAATGTATAAATAGTAAGCTAATATTGAGCAATATTAGTCAGTTTACTTCATAAGTCATTGGTATAAAGAAGTATTTGTTGTAAGAGTTCAAGTGCTGGACTGACAGACCCTGTATTGGAAATTTTAATGATGATTGTTCATTTTACAACTTGCCTCTTTGTTAAATATAGTAGCAATTATCAATTTCAAGTTGTGATTTGTTTGAATGATCTTTTATAGAAAACAAGAAAAAGAATTAGCATGGTAGTATGCATCTTTGATTACAATCATTTGGGAATTTACAATTCCTACCATTAGTACTGTAATTATCAAAAAAATTAAAACATAAAAATGGTAGGGAAACTAAGTTTACTATTTCAAACAACACTGTGTTTGAGCTATAAATAATTTTGGAAATCAATGATTGTTATATATTTGGGGCTGATCTATATATATATATATATATTAAGACTGAATTCTAGAAATTGGTCATAATTTCTCCATATACCTCTCATTGTAAGATAGCATTGTTCAATATCTATCAGTTAAGGCCTCAAATATTCTCTTATGACAACTTTAAGAGTGGACTAAATATCTGTATTTTAGAGCCTCAAATGTATTTATTTATATCTACAGGCAAGTGCCAACTGAACTTCAGACTTCAGTTCTAATAATTTGTCCTTCATTTACCATATATTTTTTATCTCAATTATATTTTTATGACCCTATTTAATGCTTCAATTTTATCAATGCTATCTATCATGTCAAATTGTAATTTGATGAACATTTTGCTTTATGCCACACGTTTGTGACACTATTCTTCAACAATATTGGGGTCTAGAGTGAAGTAGCAGCCTTCATAATAATCTGTTTACTTTATTCTCTTTTTTTTTATCAAATTCTCACAGCAAAATGATCTATTTAAATAGAAATTTCAGTGGAATAACTTACATTTTGATGAAATTTTGAAAAAATAGCTTACATGTTAGAAAATTATGAGAATAGCTTACGTTTGACAAAATGGTGACAAATAGTTTAAATTGTCAATGTTTTAAAACTTTAATATGTAAATGTGTACTACCAAATTGTCCATTGAGCATAGTAACAGCTGTAGGTGAGTATCTATCTGATCATTAGTATAGAGAGTAGTCATACATTGGATCTTTGGCATAGGTTTGACTTTTTTAGGCATTGGTCATTCTCTGAATTGAACAACTACAGGTGTGACCTATTACAAGCAGGATCATGGTACATTGATGCTGCATTTGAAACTTTAATGTAAAGCGGGTTCGAACCCGGCCATGGACACGAGTTGTTTCTCGTACGCCGCGCCGTGCACTCAACCCGCTAAGCACTCAACATGAAGACGCCCATCAACCTCCCGGGATCGTCGCATGGAGCTCACCATCACCCTTACTCTTAGAATGTTAATCTTAAGAATTTGAAAAACCAATGTACTAATGTCTATGTACTGTGTACTCGATTGGAAATAAAGATTGTTGATTGATCCATTTGTATGGACAATTGATATCCAAAAATAGTGTCAACTTTACCCTCGTAGCTGCAAAAAAATTATTGATTCTCATTTCTTGCCTACATTTAAATTGAACTGATCTGTTTGAGTAGACTGTTATACTTACATCAAAAAAGTAGTCCATGAAGTAACATTAGGATTCTGTGAAATGAATTAAAACTTAAATTATGAAAAGCTGAATAAATTTTCAGTGCGGTGGGGCTCATGTGAACCCTTCCATCCGCAAGTCGGAGGCCAAAGTGGTTAACACTGTGGACATTGAAGAAATCGGCAATCAGAAGGCCTTTTGTCGTTGCTGGCGCAGTGAGAAGGTGAGGATTACTCTGGTGTTGCTCTTTCAATTGACTAATGATTTATCTACAGAATCTGCAATTCCGTCTTGGGGAATTTCTTTGTTCACTGTAGGCTAAATGAGGGGGGGAGAGCTTGGAGGTTAATGAAATTCAGTAACTTGAATGAATTTTATTACTTCAGATACTCATCATTGTTTTGTACATATTAAAATATTCGTCACACATCTTGAAGAAAACAGTTCTTATGTTCTCACTTTTCTCCTTGACTTTCTGAGCAACGTGATAGATTTTCTCCAATTCTGTGCCTACTTCTTTCTCTCAACGATTTTTACTATTATAGATTGTTATGGAACAAAAGTAAGATTGATTTTAATCGTTAATTCAATGATCCTTATTTTCTATTTGTGTTGTTTTTGAATAAATTAGCCATAACAAACAATGAGAAAAGTTTTTCCAAAGAAAATACTTCGTCTCTTAAATGAAGGTAAGATTAATTCTTCCTTTCTTTAGTCTCGCCTCTGCATACAAATAATTTACTGTTGAAAAATGCTTGACTGAAATGTGAAAAAGGACAGCTGTTGTATAAGGGGTGTGAAGTATGAACCTGGTTGCATTTGTAATTTCAGAGCATAAAACTGAACGTTCGGTAACTAATTTGAGGGCTCGATTACGATACTAAAAAAAAATCATGAGAGATTTTAAGTAATATTGAACTTACAC
Organism: Trinorchestia longiramus; assembly: GCA_006783055.1. NCBI lineage: Eukaryota > Metazoa > Arthropoda > Malacostraca > Amphipoda > Talitridae > Trinorchestia > Trinorchestia longiramus. The sequence goes on from VCRD01002653.1 coordinate 18,676, forward strand.
GGTATCAACAGTACCAATAATATTATTTTTCAAGGAAGCTTGCTGTATGTGTAAAAAGAAATTTCATAATTTCTCTTCCTTAGGTTGAAATTTCTATTCAAGTTAATGGTTATTCAAGTTTAATAAATGAACTAATTTTTATTTGCGGGGATAACCCATTACCATTTATTTCTTGTACGGTTATACCGTGAATGTGAATTGGTAATGCAATCCTCACCTTCTGTGGAGACTGATCAAGCTTACTTTTTTGAATATTGCAGTATTTAGTTGTTTGTGGTACTTCGATGCTGCAAAGCATTTAAATATGTAAGAGTGACAGGAACATATTGAAAAATTTTACCGATTAATGTACTCGCATTGGGTACTAATGTTACTTTAAAGCTAAATCACATTTTTTGGTGTGAAAGTGTTCTGATCACTTTAATAGTTTAGTTTTCATTAGTTTGAGTTAGTCACTCTTATGGTCTGGGTCTTAGTTTTCTCATTTGAATTTGAGCAAATTGAACATTTGACACCTCGTGGTCTTATGTTAAGTTTAGTGTAATTTTTCTGATTTTGCAATCCCATATCAAAGATTTAAAACTGAATTTTGTCCTTTTGAAAGCCCGAATATAATGACTATTTTTGGTTTGGAAAATATTTTTGTTTATTGATGAGGCTTACTCGAGCTCTTTGATTGAATGAAGACCTGTCTCCCTGTGCTGATGATGAACACGCTGTACAGAATCACCCTTACCTTTCAACACACACTCGGTTTCTTCTGGTTTCCTTTATTTACGAAATTTTCAAAAATTTACTAATCATACACCCTAAACCAACCGTGGGTGAGTTACTTATCTATTAAAGGGTCCTTGAAATCTTGAACGTATACTATTAAGGTGGTATTATAGTAAAAGAAATACATTTTTACCTTTCAAGAGTAATTGATGTTAAATTTTAACCGGGTAATTTGCGAAAATGTATTCATGATGATTTCTAGAACAAAATTTTCCCAAGTCTTGTATGTTGTTATCATGAGTAAGTTTTTTGTATATACTGCAATAATGGAAAATTATATCTTCCTTGTTCAATTCTTAATTTTTCTTTTAAATTTATCATAAACGAATATGTTTTTCGAGCACTCATACCTCGCTCAGTGTGTCTTTCTCAACACGCACGTGTCCGAATTTTTTAAAGTGGGTTTTGCAGGTCCTTCGTCTTTCCAGTCACGAAATTTTGTTTTCATAACATTTAAAAATTTTCTGTGTAATTTCAGTTCCCGTACTGCGATGGGTCTCACAACAAGCACAACGAAACCACAGGGGACAACGTCGGGCCTCTTCTTGTGAAGAAGTCGTAGGCGAGCGGTGGCAGTGTGTGTGTGTGCTGGGATTCTCATGCCTACATTTGCTGGAGCAAATAAACTGCATCTTGTCTGCAGCTCCTCACTGAATTTTATCCTAATATGTGGTGTTGAATTAGAAGGATTACTTGTATATGAGTTGAATGATCTTCTATGCTAGATTTTGACATGTGATTTAAAGCTGATTTTTTTCAGCGCTCTATTGAATTTAACGTTTTGATTTGCTCATGAACTGTCGGGTGGATTTTGACACAGTAATTTGATATTGGTGTCATAGACAAGTGACAGACTTTGATCCTATTGTTAATGCACGATAAAAATGTTATGCGGAAATTTCGTATTGATAATAATAACGTGTTTGAAAGACTAAGATTTTCTGGAATGCATATTTCGTTAAGTTCTGTTTTTAGTGTTGAGCAGCTCGGAACAAAGAAAACTTTATTTGTTGTACATTATCAATTTCAAGTCATGACTGAACGCATTACTGGTGTTGTTTGAGGTATGGAATTTGTTTTTCTCACGGGTCATATTTTTTATCCATAATTGCTGACACTTTTGCAGCTCTTCATTCTTGCTTTTGCTTGCACGCCCACCAATAACAACAGGGAGAAATATTAACTTCCTTTCCATTATATCCTTGAATTATGTTCTTATGTTAGCTATGATGTACATGTCGGCCATATATCTAACAATGACGTTGGTAGTGATGTTTTGTAGGAGCGGTCTTCTATGGCTACATGTAGCTGTAGAATGTATCGGTGTTATTATTTTGTTGGGCTCAATATAATGATGTCCAGTAACTGTGCGTTTGATTCTCTTTATTTAATTGGCTTTGAAAAGGAATTGGAATCAGAACGAAAGACGTAAATAAATTGTCCATTCAAAAGAAATTCACTATTCTTAGCATGGGTGATTCCTTGCTGTTCAACCAGCTTTCTGATTCCTTGGAGGGAAAAACTGATATCAACGAGAGAAAATACTACGGGGAGTTTCGACATCATTCCTGTCTTAGAATGTTTACCTGAATGCAAATGGTTCAAGGCACTTTAATATACGTGCATAAGTAAATATCTGAAGGTGCTAAGTTTAGCGAGTACATTGAGTGCCTGTTGCTATTCGTATCACTTGACCTTTTCTTCGAAAAATCTTCCTGAAACAGGGACGTGCCCTGCAACACTTATATAATAATCCACTTTTTCTATCTAAAGAAAAATGTCGCTTGCGAAAAAACAAACTTCCCCTTCCGCGGAGATGGGCTTCCTTGTTTCAAAAACTCTAACTAGTAAAAACATTCCATCATGTGTAAAGCAATAATTTTTTGAGTGGAATTGATTTTCGGTTAAGGAAAGGCCGTATGATAACATTACAGTTACATGCAAGAGTTAAGCCCCCTGCATCGGGTCGATAAAAGTGTTCGCATAACAGGGTTTACGCAAAAGTGTTAGCATGACTTTCCGTTGGGCGAGTATGCAGTGGGAATCATCTAACTCAGCTTAATAATTATATGATCACAGTTTATTTACTATAAGTGAATAAATTCTTCTTCAGAAAATTAATGTATGAACGGGTCTTCTCTCAGGCCTGCATGGGCCGCCTAAATTTTGAATAATTGTTCTCACATAATTAAAGCATCTCAAGTTATACTCTATACTGTGAAGAAATACATATGTAGCGGCTCTAAAGCAATATTAATATTCATTGATAACGAAACGATGCCTGAATTGCGCTACATTTTGTTTATGGAAGATCAAGTAAATATTTTCTTCATCAAAGTATTTTACTTAATCTATCAGCAGCGTCCAAGTCAAAGAACGGAGCAGAGATATGAACCTAAGTTAAAAAAAAGATCTAAGTTTTAACACTTAGAGTATGATGGTTGGTAACGCAGTCAATATCGTACAACATTCAATTGAATACGAAGATAAGTTCCCCTTTAAACAGGACTCTAAGAGCCTCCGCTCCCCATGTAATTATTCATGGATAAAAAAACTTCAAAGTCGAATTAAGTTGTCACAGCACACGTCTCTGAACGACGTAAGAAGAAATGAGGCGACAGTGTACGAGCAAGTCAGCAAATTGATGACAGTAGCAATAGACGGCATATTAAGTACACAAGGGAAATTTATCTTTATTTTGAAGCTAAGTGCTTTGGAATATATCTATCGAAATTTAAATGCTAATAGGTTCTTGTGGAATATTTATGTTCATTATTTCGCACTAAAATGTGTATATAAATGTATTTGATACCATTATTATAGTAAATTTTAATTTTTAGTTCGGTATTTTCAGAATACTGGAGAAGTTAACTTTCAACGCTAGTCGTAAAAAAAGAAAATCTCATTTCACAAGTTCTTGTTTTTTGGAAGCTTTGTGAAAAATGAATTTACAGAATACCTAGATCTATGAGGGGATTTAAAATTGCAGAAAATGGAACAGAAAGACGATTGGCATGATGAAGCGACTGAGGGCTTACCATAATTCTACAGGATGGCGCATAAGTAACACCTTGTTTTTAGAAAATTAATATTTAATTAATTATCATTTTTTAATAATAAATTAATTAGATCAATGCTTAATTATTAATTGAACTTTAAGATCTTCTCTATCGTTTAAAATTATTTCGATCTTTACCTTTCATAGTTTTTTATTAATTTTCTATAAGGGGGTGTTACTTAAACGCCACCCTGTACTTGGGAGAAGACTCTTCAGGGACATGTTCACGAGCAATCTCCGATGCTTTCCTTTCTCTACCACAGTTGCTGCCATCCCTTTCCTTTAAGAGAGTTATTGAAGTATTGGAGCATTGAACTTGTCGTGTCTGACGAATTAGATGCCAAGAAACAGGGCGTTCATTGAATTTAATATTTACTTCCTCTGTCTCTGCGGTAAACTATCGTAGGAGTTTGAAATTCTGTGTTGAATTTCTTTCACTTTCATACACAGGCCAGAAAATCGTAATTATTTATACACGTTTATATTACTTTTGAGATTCTAACACTAAGCTTCTAATTTGGAGAATTCTTTAATTTTGAGAGATTTTACTAAACGAGATGTCAATTAATACAACGCATATCACTTCTCTGGAGTAGGAAGCATAGGGTGTAGAATGATTTGGGGCCTGATTGCACGCACGTCCCCGGTGGACTTGCAGCGTTGGACGTGGAGGGGAGGGGAGGTAGAGGACCGAGTTGGCTAAGGTTTGCGCTCGGCCGTGAAATTTGCTTGCCGTGACCGTACTTTTTAAAGGAGCAGTGTTCGATAAATTGGAAAAGAGGGTCACGTAGATCTTCTGACAACATCGAAGACATTAGCAATTTTTAACGTCTAATTATCCTCTCTCGCTTTTGTAAATTTTCTTTTTGCAGGAAGGGTATGTATGATAGAGCTATTCTTCTTCCGTACGGTATGTTTTGTCATTGTCTGTTTGTATTACAACATAATTTCAGAAGAAAATTGTTTCTTTACTGTATCTTAGTAAAATTACATTGAGCTTCACACACTTTTGTTAAGTATATGATGCATCTTATAACCATAGCATTTTCCCTCTAGTCCGGAGAACATCTTTTAGTTAACGTTAGATTTTGATAGAGGAAGAGGATTTTCAGCTTCTATGCACCAGATCCTTGGACTGGTGCAGAGTCAGCGCCAGACTAGTGAGTGTGTCAGCATGTAGACAGCACCTGATTTCTCATTGAGATCTTTGCCATAGCGTGGAGAATCGTTTGGAAACCAAATGCTTAGTTACGCGTCGAAGAGTGTGTTCAAAAACTGGAGATAACTTTTGTAGTGGGTTTAATATTGGCTTTGCGAAATGTTTCTCCACAAAAGCTGAACTCATTAAAGCTTTGAGAATAGTGCTCTTGATGTAAAAACCTGCATTAACTCAGTTACGGGAGAGCTGAGAAAGAGTTTTTTCAGTTATGAAATATTCCGCTTATAAAAAGGGCTATTGCAGCTACGGAAAAAAATATAACGACATATTATGTAATGCTACTTATTTTATCTATTTATTATACTTTAAATTAATCTGACAACTAAGACATTTGCCAATGCCTCGCAAAAATAGTACACTCAGCGAATATAAAATAATGAGTAAAGGAATGCCATGTAACTTTAAACCAGCCTATAATTTTTAGCCAAATCTTGAAAATTAATATATTAATAAAATAAATATGACTCATGGTCAGCACGTAAATAAATAAGTTATTTGAATGAATATTTTACTCAAATATCTACACAAATTTATAATTTTAGATTAATAAATTTACTTATATTTTTCGGAGCTTCTGTACCCACATATGCAAATTTTACTCAAGTATAGTTATGTCTGTAGAAGCATCATATTTTGAAATTGAGATACATTAGAAAAATTGTTCAAATATTATCAAACCATTTGTGAGAAAAACATTTTGAAGTGGGGCTAATTGTTTGTTGTATTTTGAAAAAAAAATTGTGGGGCAGTTTCTATGCTAATAACAACAAATGTTTGAAAACCAGAAAAACTGATGAATTTTCATTTCTGAGGACATGTCTGACGTTGTTGAAACCTTTTTTGATTCTGGGAGGCCATGTTTGAGAATGATTTACAGTAAATGTTCGATACACACGGCCAAATGTAAAGCTAATGTTTATTGATAACTACACTTGCACAATGACGCACAAACTACGTTGAGTCATAGTGTATCATAACCACAATTCCATCACAACTCACAAAATACGTTATGTCATATTGCCCTAGGGCCTCAATTACCAAAACTACTTTCATGGCCACAAGTGTACCATAACTACAATTGCGTCACAATGCACAAACTACTTGGATTACATTGTCTCAGGGTTACTATTATACCTTAACCCCAATTGCACCATTACCATAATTATATCATAACGCACAAACTACATTGAGTCATATTGCGTCATAGTCAGAATTACACCAAACCGCAATTGCGTCACATCGCACCAACTAAATTAGGTGATATACACAGTAATCCAAGTCTGTGTCCAAGCCAAGTCACTACCCAATTATTTAGCAATTATTTAAGAGGCAACAATTCGAAGTTGTTGAGCTAAGAACTGATTTCTTCTAAAAAGTTTTCCGAAGTTAGCTTTCATTAGCGAGAGACATACAATTTTGACCTCTGCGTGACCTCAAGCGAACGAATGATTTTTAGAGCGTTTCATTTATCACCGTTCATTCGGAAGAAGCATACTGATCCGTTTCTGCAAATTTTATGACTTTTAATAGAAACTACTAACCGCGTGGAATTTCAGGAGAATTTCAGTTATAAGACCTTATTCGATGATAAAGGGAAAAATTGGCTGGAATTTCGTAAACATGAAAGCTTTCGGAAAAATGAACATTATTGCACATTGAAATAATGAAGCTCTATTCGCTAGTTAGGTAACAAAGGATAAAAATTCCTTCCTACAAGTGTACCGCTGATGCCAAACCTGAAAACCAGCGAATCATATGCAGGTAGGACCGTGAAAATTTTAAATTTTTAAACATTTTACTTTAAAATGAAATATCTAAATCAACAAACGATTGTTTGGGTTCAGGAATACTAAACATGAACAAATATTTAATTATTGGTAGAACAATTAGATATTATTTTTTCAAGTTAAAGTCAATAGGTATTGAGTAACTGGAAAGTTTTTCGCATGCATATTATAATTAATTACATATATATTTGTAACATGATATTAGAAGAACATTTAAAAAGAAAACTATTCCTGGCGACTACTTGGACCAAAAACGTTTTACATACCCGCATTTGTGGTCCTCGCAGCGAAAGTACTTTTGAATTCAGCACATTTTGAATATGGATTTCAATCATAAGATAAGACCCATAACTTTTGTGGGCTCAAGGGAGAAAATCTGAATTTTTGACCATTTTCGGGTTTTAAAAATTTCCCCAGAGATTGACCTTAGCAGAGGCTTTCAGGAGGAGTCCCATGAGCGCAGAACAAGGAAGCTCAGGCCTGAGTGAAACATTCAAACGGCGATTCCTCGCTAAAAAATTTTCGTTTTCCTCTTCACAGTGTCTGCACCAACGTACGTGAACCATTTAGAACATCATCTGCTCAAAATCTACCTGAGGAACTTATTATTTCTTCCTTTCTGAAGTAGTGAAACTTAAAAGATCTTCTGTCGATGGGCAGACAGGAACACGTTGCAACGAATAAAATTTCATAATACGTATAGTTTCACCATAATGAGAAGCTTTTCAAATAATAATTAATAACTGGTAAAGATGATGATGAAAATTATGCAGTGTAGGTAATAATTACTAATCAAATTTTATTGATCTAATTTCACATATAGAATTTAATTCCACTGATTCAATGTTTATGTCCACCGAAAACTAATTCTGGACAGTTATGCAGCCTCGTGGGGGGAGGTAAATTCATCAATGTCAAACTAAACTCATGGTGGCTGATCTAGATCGATATTGTTATAGGGCCTAATGTTAAAACTAAAACAACACAAATGCCGAAATATAAATATTCTTGCATCACAATTCAGATTAAAGAAGGAATTTTAAGTAAAACTGTAGTGTGGTAGAATAGAAAATGAGAAAAGAATTCCTGTGTGTAGGAATATTTAAAGTTACAACTTATAGTCTTTTTAAGTGCAATATAGTAAATTTGTGTCCAAATTTTCCAATTAAATGCAAAGATTTAATTACAAAATACTATCATCAAATTGTTCCCTCGTCAAACACCAACATGGGTGTCTCCTGGAAGTATAAAAAATATGTCGGTGGACGTTTTTCGTTCTCCAGCTATCTTAGGTTTAAACTTTCAAACGAACTATTCGTATATTTCTGCGCAAACGATGACAGTACGAGTAAAAACGAGGCAATGCTATCCGTTTGACGACTAAATGGACATTGATGTCGTCTTCGAAAAAGTGTGATAAAAAAACCTTAGGTATTCATCTAGCCAGCACTGCCTTCAACAGTCATAGAACTCTGAGAACATATTACTGTTTTACTTGTTCAGACGCTGCAGGCAGTATGATCAGCTAATGAACAGCGTGTGCTTGTGTTGCATTCCTCTCTTCGAAAAAAAATGTGGTCGGTAAAGAGTTAAGGTAGAAGATTATGACTCAATATTCTAAGGTCAGCGATTATGACTAAGTATTCTGGGAGCAATCAAGGCATCAAGGGGAGCATGTGCCCTGCTTCTCGATCTTTACGCTTTGGCGGACCTGTCAAATTTAATTTTGGCAACACGTCGTCACTCGCTTAAATTTATGGCGTTGAACTGGCTTGCCATTTATTTATTTACGGTATTTGTCAACATTCAATTTTTGCTTGATCGATTCCCTTGTAAAGTTACTGCGTAGTCAATATATTTATTGTATGTAATGACACTTAGTGACGTCAAGATACTTGTCATTTAGAGCTTATAAAAAGAGTTCCTTAAACTGTACATACACTGAAGCTCGCAACGTAGCATTAATAATGAGACTAAGTTTTATACTATTTGCATGTTAAGGAGGTCGTAACGCAGGGCTTTGGCTGTTCTGGAAAAATTGTGTGCTCTTTAAGATATGAAATCATAATCGCTTCAACGTTAGAATGTAAAGTTTACACATATAGGCTACACTGCGACCCACGCTAATAATTTAACGTAATATCAGTTAAAATATCGCATCAAAGTAGCTTTGGATACATGAGATGGCTATTTTTTTAAATATGTAGTTATTTAGCGAGGATTTAAAATGGCCATTTCCAATCTTAACAATGTATGTTGAAAAACACAACTCTTTTTCCGAAAAATTGGTATCGACCTGCAATATTACTCGCAATATTTAAAAGGGATTTAAAACAATTGATACTACCTTCAACATTGTAATACTTGTAAATATACATGTATTTACATATATACAAGTTGGTAGTCTATCAACTTATAGGATTTGTAATGATTCCTTGTGGTGTTGAAGTTAACTCAGCCACGTATTGTGAATTTTGAATCAACCACTTTTACCTTAGCTTGTGTCACTCCGGAAAAAGGTTGTGTTCATGAAAGACAACGCACCTTCGCTTTCAGTCAAAGCAACTAAGAAATATCTGGCCTCGTTGGGATTCAAATTCGACAATCTGCTGGTGTGGCCTACAAACTTGCCAGATTTGGACCCAATAGAAATTTCTGGCTCATCATAAGGAGAGAAATTTATGCTGATGGTCAGCAATTTTCTCAGAAACAAGACTTATGAAATACCATAGTAGTCGCATCGAGAGCGGTGCCATCTGCTACAATTAAAAATGGACTGAATCGACAATTGATCGTGTTTTTACAGTCATAATATGTGAAGGAAGTCACATCAATAAATAGCCTTTATGTTTTGTTAAATCTGTTCCATGCTCATTTTAAATGAGGTATATTAGAATAGAATAGAATAGAATGAGGCTATAGGAACGAACCTTCTGGCCCATTCTTGGGTCGGATAATTACTTCGATAATTATTCGGTTGTTTACCCAAGTCCCATGCCGTATTTCTAGCCGCGTCAACCATGTCGGCAGCGGGATTCGAGCCCGGGTCTTCCCGCTCGCAAGCAGATTCGCTCACCAGTCGACCAAGCTGGTGATAGTATAAGTTGTTTTTAATCCCTGTCGATAATGAATTCACTCTTTAAATCATGTTGGACTAATATCACAGATCGAAACAAACACAAATTTTTGAGAAAACGAGTTATGTCTTTCAAAATACATTGTTAGCATTGTAAATAGCTATCTTGAATCCTCGTTAAATAATTATATACAAAAAATAGCCATTGAATATACCCACAGATATCATTATGTAATATTTTAAGTAATGTTACATTAAACTATTTGCGTAGGGCGCACTGTAAACTTTATTCCCATGTCGTTTTGGTATAAAATCATTATCAACTGTGTTGAGATATTCATGCACTCCTTCTTGCTTATTATTCATCCACTCCTGAGATATTCATCCACTCCCTCTTTTTCATCCACTCTTGCATCCATCCTTCCTTTCTTCAAGATCATCTTTTGCATTCCATCCTTCAAGAAATTTTAAATAAATTCACTCATTCAAATTAAGTAAATTTATAGATAGTATTGGCTATTCAATTATTGTAGATCAACTTCACCGACCAGGAACTGTGACCGTATTTCTGTCGCCAGGGCCTTCATAAAAGGCTTAGAAAACCCTTAAAAATCCTAGAATCTATTTTGAAACGCCAAAGCTTTTTGCAATGACTTGATTCCTTTTACTGTGGGTCGAGTGTACAAGACTCAGTATCCACAACAGTAAGTGTGTAGATATGAGCTCGTTAGCCGCTGGGTATAAAGCTTTATTTCTGTTACGGGCGGTTGGAGCAATGTTAGCACAGGTAAGAGGGCAGTTCTCCAGACGTAGGAGTGACCTAAAACAGGATTTTGAGGAGGCATACAGGCTCATAACAACTGTGCTTCACATCGTCTTATCGACCATCAACGCTGAAGGATGGATGCGTTTGAAATATTCGAGTTCTTTTCAACGTTTCGTTATGATATTTAAATACTAGAAACTAAAGAGCGTGTGTTCTTACTTTGGACCTTGTTTACAGGGATTACTACTTGGAACTATAATGACTTTCTTGCCCGGAGATACCATGAGCTTGTTACGCCCCTAGGCCCAGGGGCTGCCAATACTGGGGCAGCTCCGCCTCCCCTCGCTTCCTCACGCTCAGGGGATCAATATGGCGGCTGCCCACGCTGTGTATTCCCCTCCACCTGCCCTCGGCCACTCTCTTGAAGCGTCTCTCTTCGGTGACGGAGGAACAGGTATCGACCGCGCCCAGCTCTGTGCCCCTGCTTTCTCTACCACACCTAACTCGTGCCGCTCCCACTCTTTCTAATTTACGTATTTTTGTTGCTCGAAAAGGTTCCCGTAGATCGTTTACGGGACATTACCTTAAAATTGTCGTACGGGCTGTGCTCAAATGTTTAATAATACGAAAGGTTTGCACTATTTGCTAGAGGTAGAAATAGTTTTGTGTGAGTGAGAGCACGAGCTGAGCTGCCGTGGGTGTGGTAGGGCCAGAGCTGGGTGGTGGTAGCGAGGTGCAGGCGAGTAACGATCTCCCTTACAGGGAGAGGTCAGGGAGGAGTGAGGACGACCTTCAGCACCACCTGAGCAACGCTGTACTTAGCTCCACTGCCACAGCACGGCGCTAGAATCGTTCCTGCTCCCCAGCGATAGGTCTCCATCACTGAGACAGAGTCGTTCTCCATTCAGGCAGTCTTCGTTTCAGTTGTGCGCCTTTCTTCAATGCTATAAACAAGAAATAATCGTTTGTATATTCACAGTGAGTCAGTGAGTGCTCAGGATAACAGTGAGCTCGTCTACCGACGGTGTGAGTGGTAGGCGTAATCCTGAGTTCGGAAGTCTTCCATCACTTGGAAAGAGGTGCACTTGAGCGTAGGCGACCCAGCCTGCTGGTGTGTCATGGTAGAATTAAGTGCGGGCGGTCCACGAAGGAACGCTCCTAAACAAACTAAGCGTCAATGTGTGGTCTAGGCTTCCGACTCAAAAATACCCCTAGCAAGAAGACCTCTCTTCGTTGGGGTGACTGCTGCGGCTTCTGCTGAAGCCTTCTACCCAACAAAGTCTTCCCGCTTCTCTGCAGCTGCCACGTCTTCTTTCCTTACTGCTCTCCCCAAAATATTTTTGAATCCATTTTTGAAACCCGATGATCCATGCGTATCCGTTGCTGAGTTAAGTCAGGGGAACTACATTGGTCTTCCTAGGGTGAGGTGACCTGGACCACAGCGCCGGTGAGGCGTGTGATCGTCACTGCAGTCTGACTCTTGACCTCTAGTGATCTATTCTTGTGGCGTTCGCATTTTATAAAAGAATAAAAAGGAATTTTATAAAGGATAAAAGTGCTTATTAAGTGCATTCGCTTCAGTAGTTTTGTACTCTACGCATTTATTCGTCGGAAAAAACGGGTCATCTTAATCACAGAGACGTTGAAGAAGGTAAGACTGCATGTATTTTTCATTTATTTTCAACCAATTTTTGGGGGCAAAGTGAAGTTGTTGAAAAATTTGGTAGGTGAGACAATTAATTATTCACAAGTGGTGTCGATACTTGCTCATTCATATACGACAATTGGGAGGCATCTGCTATGGCAGCATGACATCAGTACGTCTTTTTGAAAATCTCACTTGTGGATTTTGAATGCCACTGGAGGCATTATGTTCTTTTATTTGAAAAAAATATTAATTTAGGATTAATTCTGAACATAGTGCTTCTCTTTCTCATCGTTTTCACTCAACATTATTATTGTAACGTATATACTGTGCTAATTTATTATCTATTCATGAATGATAATTGTGATACGGGCAAAATTGATTCAGTGGTATTCAATGGCTTCCTCGATTTCATGAAACAAATTGTATTAGATTTTCACCCCTTTACAAAGAATGAACTGTAAATCTGGAAAGATACCATATGAATTTTACAATATAAAGTACAATCTATTATATTTAAATGACCATTTCAATGAATTGGAACTCTATTTTCACTGAACCTGCAGCAAATGTTCACGTTAAATACATTGTACTAAAAACTTCATTTCAGATTCTGCTGGATGGGAAACAACTGTATTCTGAAATAGCGTAATATCTGAACATTGAATAAATTCCAGTTCATAAATTCCAATACGTGATGAAGATAATTATTGTCCTTTTCAAAAGAAAGATAACAACTCCAAATCAATCGAACATTTACTAAAAGGCCTCATGGATCCCCTTTTGAGTAAATTTTATTATTAATTTAAAGGATCCAGCTTTTCTCGGAACATACGTATAATCACGGGTTGAAAAAAATAAGCTATCATCAACGTTTTTCTTTTCCCTTGTTTCACAACAATCATGGTAAAAATGATGCATGACATTTGGATATACCTTTCACTACTTCTGCAAAACATATGCGATCGCTTTCTGTCTGCTTCCGTTTTAAAACTATCACGTATTTGAGCTCTATGAGTAAATAGAAACCAGACTATGAAGCCTAAGCTCAATATGAATTCAACCGTACCTGTGCATACTATGTAGAAGAGCAGACCTATGAGCTATATTCCTAAGTATACTTGTTTGAGCAAATGTCTTTCAAGTTTATTTTAAATCTTGACGACTGCAAAAATATCACACTCTGTATATGGAACTTTGGTTTTCAAAAATTTTAATAAATTTTACTGCTCTCATATCTGCACGAGGTTATTCATGATGACGGCCTGACTGTATCATTTACAAAACTGCCTTTTTTAGCTGCAAGGTACTCTTACTACTTGCTAATATGAGCTCGTTAGCCGCGTGTTTTACAATTTTCTTATTCGTTTGGTATATGAATATGATCTTACATGTATAACAAGTGTATTTCTATAGCTATAGGAGCGCAGGTCTGTGCTGGAAAGGAGGATTTTCTGCAATCTCAGGGTGACAAATACATAAATAATCAAGGAATAATAAGTACACGATAAGGAGCTAAACTGATTTACAATGGCAAGGAGGTTGAAAGGTTAACTTTTGTAACCCTTGAGTTTTTTATTCGACTTACTTTTTCTTGAATAAACGGGGTTTGAAAAATATTTTAAACTGATATTGCATTAGTTCCTTGGCAGTTACTTTTGTTATCCTCACGTCGTGATTTGTTTCGCAAATGTATTGGTACTGTTTGATGTTCCACTTTGTTCCAATGCATCCACTGTAACCAGAAAGCATAAAAATAGGTACATTCAACCCTCGGAGGGGGCAAATAGAGCAACTGAACAAATTGAAGTGATTTATTCAATCCTATCAGAGAGTTAAGAGGCTTCACTGATCGCTTAGGTTTTGGGAACTGCCATTAGGTAATACATTTCCACAGATGTTGCTTAGCTCCGAGCGCCGTCATAAATATTAGCCCTTTTCATAAAGTTTTTGCTTGGATCATTAGGGAAATGCTTTCCTATGTGCCGTGAGCTCGAACCATTAATTCATATTCAGCAGTTAGGGCTGAGGTTTATTTTTAGGTGAAAGGTGACTGGTCGAAGTATAGATGGGAGGTTGTAGGGAGGTTGTGGGGCGATTGTAGGGAGGTTGTGGGGCGATTGTGAGGAGGTTGTGGGGCGATTGTAGGGAGGTTGTAGGGAGGTTGCAGGGAGGTTGTAGGGAGGGGTGTCAGATCGCTGAGTGGGGGAGGGATTTGGTCATGCGATGTGGGAAGTTCGGGTTTTGTGGGAGGCATTGCGTGGGTGACTAAAGATTATCAGGTCTGGCTAAGGGTATGCATGGTCACATATTTTCGCTAATATTGATATAATAGTTTAGCCTTCTAGCTATGCTACATTTAGACGAGTAAAATTCGAAACTGTTATCATTGAATACATTACGGAAAAAGTTAATTCGGTGGACACGTTAATTTTTTATTTCGAAGCATAATCAAGCCCTATTTTCCCACATCATACATGTAAATATCGGAATTCAAAATTTTTCTGTATTTGCTAACGCTACTGAAATGAAACGCCAACCGGTGTTCGTGGAGACTAAAGCAGAAGCGGCAGCGGCGCCACTTCTCGCTTGTGTGGTCCGGACAAACAACAAATCTTGTTTACCGGCAACTAGGTGAATATTTGCGGCGCTGTTTGCCGCTGCACCTCCGCTCTTAGGCTCAACGTGTCCGATTGTAGCAACCTCTAGACGGATGGTCCTGTTGCGGTGTAGCTGTGCCTGCGAACAATGGATAATCGTCGTGACTGCTCCTCAACGGTACGTTTGAACAGTTGGACGCGCCCTGGTGACTGGTAGACTGACTTGGGAACAATTGAAGACGTTATGCTATGAGTGATTTCAGCTAAACGATGCATGGAGATAACTAAACATATAATTAATTGAGTAAGGACGATCCATAGAACGATCACTTGAATGGGATGATTATATTAACTATTCATCACCAGCTTGGTCGACCATCACCAGCTTGGTTGACTGGTGAGCGAATCTGGTTGCGAACGAAAAGACCCGGGTTCGAATCCCGCTGCCGACATGGTTGACGCGGCTAGAAATACGGCATGGGACTTGGGTAAACAACCGAATAATTATCGAAGTAATTATCCGACCCAAGAATGGGCCAGAAGGTTCGTTCCTATAGCCTCATTCTATTCTATTCTATTCTATTATGATAGATTCTTAATGAATGAAATAAAATACGAAATAAGTCGCAGCAGTCATTGTTCAAGTATCAGCCTAATGAGGGAACATAACAGACAAGAACAATGGTCAAGGAAAATAACTTGCGGCTATGAAGGCAGGGAGGAAAATAAAAGACCACTTTGCTAATCCGTTCGTAGTTGCTAGCTGATATCATCCTCAGGTGCTCAAACCGCAGAAGGAAGTCCTACTCAGCCACGAACAAATGAAGTGAAAGAAGCTCCAAATACAAGGGAAAACAGGGATTATTAAGCTACAGCTGGAGGTTGTATCGTGTGTCTCTATAAGCAGAGAGGCGTAACTTACTGCGGCTCAATGGTTAGCCATGATATAGACATTGTAAACAAACGAAGAGCGTAAAATTCTCTGCTTGGAAAGTGACATTTGACATCGCCTGGCAAGTGAGTGAGTAAGACTATCAAAGAAACAAAAGTGTCTATTAGGAGCGGAAACAAATAAAAACAAACTTAAATTTTGGGAACTGAAAGGCATGGAAATTTAAAAAAATGCAATCCCGAGAATCATGGAAGACCTCATTTATCAGTTACAAATTAAAAGATTCTAAAAAACTTTAGGAACTATTCCGGATATTCGTATACGTTGCAATAAGAAATATCAACTCAATTTCGCATCATGAGTATCAATAATGCACTGGCTATACTTGAGTCACCCAAGACAAAGTGTCATGGAATTAACTTCACAACTGGCAGCAGGCCCAGACAACTGAACGGTTTTGGTCTTACTCGCGTTCTGCGGCATATTCCTGTTGACCTCGTAAATCTTGTTTAGCTTCTCTTGAGAAGACAGAAGGTCCATCTCGGCTCTAACAATAACTCATACCTTAGAATCCTGTTAATATTCTTTCCACGCTACAATAGTTTTATCAAACATGTCGTACGTTTGCTATTAAAAATTCCTAAAAATTATCTCTCTCTGGCAAATAATAACTATACGCACACGTTATACTGGTTAATCTGCCAAGGAGTAATTTTCTTGATTTGGGGTAGAATAGCTGGCAAGAGGAATATTCGTATATGGAAGATCTGTCAAATGAGTCGCTACAAGTTACAGGAGTGTGGTAGTGGTGAATCAAGTAAAAGAAACAACAATTATTAAAATGAACTAACTTTTTACCTACGCTGTTCCATCCAGTGAAAACGTTTGTTAACGTCATTCGCTCTTTCTGCAAAAACTAAAAATAATACTTGGAAGCGATTTAGTGTTGACAAACTTAAGGATCATTATCCAACGCAAAAATATCCACAAACTCATTCCCCATATCTTCTTCTTCGAAAGTTGAAGAACAGGTTTTTCTTATATATTTTTCTCCTTGAATGGCTAATTCATAGATTTAGTACTAAATGTCAGTGTACCTGAGTGCGGATGTTGAGGGAAGCACAGAGAGATGTACGCATACGATGTTGATGTCGGCTCTCATACAATATTTCTCTTTTATCTCTTACTAGGCGTATAATAATATGAAGAATTGATGGTGATATGAACAACGTAATTTTGGCGTAAAGTTACGATTTCTAAACTGTTTTGTGCAGGATGTTCATCAGGAATGATACTTAAAGAATTATTCCGTTGATTTAAAATAAATATCTGAGTAATATATTTTGAACATATGAGATTCTTCCCAGGCCTTCTTTAGGCAATGTATGGCGTAATATGGAGCGTTTAATAATGCTTAGCATTATGTATTTCAGACCTCCGATCCTTGTTTTTATGTGCAGCAAAAGAAGTTGGAGAGCATCCAGCTCCGTAGCTGGTGGAAGTTGAATATTTTACTCATTTAGCGTGGGGGCAAAATAATACAACACGTTGATTAAATCGCCAGATAGCACATTTATAGACCACGTACACTTACGAAAATTAGACCATATTTAAAAATAGTATAAAAAGATTAATATTATGTGGGCTACAATCAAGAAATATTTAGTAGAAAAAAATATATAGGAGCATGTATCATGAATACGTGAACAAAAGTTTACAATACACGTACTTTTTTCTCAATATTATTTATGAAAATTATTGTAGGATTATTCCAGAATGTTCAAATACATTCTACTATTTGGTAACTGAACTTTCGTCAGCATTCATCCCCAATAACGTGTCATTGGTACAGTAGCTCTCGTTCTCAAAGGTCGTAAGCATGAGTAAGAATAAGGACATCAGCCAAGATCTTCGTGAACGTATTGTGGAGCTCCATAATGAAGGTTTGGGATATCGGAAGATAAGTGCACAACTGTGTGTTTTTATAGCTTCAGTTGGAACCATGACACGTATGTGGAAATGCCAGAATACGATTCTCAGCAAGCCTCGAACTGGCCGTCCACGAAAGATTAACGACCGTGCTGCCTGAAAATTGGTCCGAACAGTAGTGCAGAGGCCACAAACTGCTCGAGAAGAATTGAAGAATGATCTCAAAGTATCTGGGATCAAAGCCAGCAAACACACGACCAGCAGGGCACTCCGTAAAGGTCTTCGCTCCCGCACCCTTCGTAGGACACCTCATCTCCAGAAACGTCACGTCAAACAAACAAACAATCTTTATTTCCAATTAAGTACACAGTACATAGACATTAGTACATTGGTTTTTCAAATTCTTGAGATTAACATTCTAAGAGTAAGGGTGATGGTGAGCTCCATGCGACAATCCCGGGAGATTGATGGGCGTCTTTATGGGCGGGAGTTGAGTGCATGTTGAGGTTGAGTGCACGGCGCGGCGTACGAGAAACAGCTCGTGTCCATGGCCGGATTTGAACCCGTGGTCTTTCTACATGAAGCAGAGACTCGATACAGAACACGGGCCGCAGACCACTCGACCACGGTCAAGGCCAGGCTGAAGTATGCCAACAACCACTTGAACAAGCCAGCAGCGTTTTTGAACTCAGTTCTGTGGTCAGATGAAACCAAAATCGAACTATTTGGGAGAAACAACACAATCCATGTTTGGAGGCAACAAAACGAAGAGTATAAACCAAAGTGCACCATACCCACTGTTAAGTTTGGAGGGGGCTTAATCATGCAGATGTTTCAGCTCATCAGGGGTATGTAAACTTCACATAATTGAAGGAACCACGAATGGTAGGAAATATCATGAAATATTGGGAGAGCAACTCCTACCTTCAGCTCGTTTGTTAAAATTGAAATGGATGGAAATCCTAACAAGACAACGATCCAAAGCATACTGCAAACGAAGCCAAGGAATGGTTGAGGATGAAGAAAATAAACCTTTTAGAATGGCCAAGTCAATCCCCGGACATGAATCCGATCGAAAACTTGTGGAGGGAATTGAAATTGAAGATTCAAAAGAGAGGTTCCAATATCATCTCTGAACTTGTAGAAATTTGCATTGAAGAATGGAATAAGATTACGCCTGAAACTTGTAAAAGGCTGGTAGTGAACTAGATACTATTAACGCCTCGAAGCCATAATTAAAAATAAGGGCTATGCAACGAAGTATAAATGTATGTATGTCTTGAAATGTGTTGTAAACTTTTGTTCACGTATTTATTATACATATTCCTATATATTTTTCTATTAAATATTTGTGGGTTTTAGATATATTATTAACCTTTTTATACTATTGTTTATATACATTCCAATTTTCGTAATTGTACGTGATCTATAAAAGTGCAATTCGGTGATTTAATCAACGTGTTGTATTATTTTCCCCCCACTGTATATCATCCTGGGTATAGATGAAGAATTTTAAGGGATTACGTTGTTTTGCAAATATTTCCTCATTTCTATACAGGGAGTTCCCTTTTAGTCCAATTAATTCATATTCCGCTTTCCAGCGATCTGTCCGTAGCTTGCGAACCGAGCGTAGTACTAGTTGTTTTGCTCGGGCGGTTGAATACATGACAACGCAGCGCATAAACGAGGAAGATGCTCACTCAGTACGGCATATTGGATTGTAGCTTTCATTGTCATCACTGGGCTCAGTAGTTTTCTCCGTTTTCACCCTTGTTTGAACTTTAATCATGACTCCCAAACGTAAAGCTGATGCAAGTACTAGTGGTGCATCAAAGAAAAGGAAAACTATCTACGGAACTTAAATTGGACATTATTAAGCGCTCTGACGAGGGAGAAACGCCGACGATCATTGGTAAAGTTTCGAACTTCAGCTGTTCGACGGTCGATACGATCGTAAAACCGTCTACCGCTGCACACTCTAGATCCTGCGCCCTCTATTTCTGCATCACAAGACCCTGTGCCCTTTACCTCTCCAGCCCGTCCAGACTATCCAGCTGCTGGCAGTTCCGAATAAGCCTGTCTCTCCGTTAACCACTCAAAACACTATATTTTATTTATATTATATTTATGTACATGTTCTGATCATTAGTTAGTATAATTCACGCATGTAAGTTCATATTTCCGTGACGTATAGGCCCAAGTTCTGACTTACGTACCAAACCGGCTTACGAACGGCCGTATGAACGGAACTCGTTCGTCATCCGAGGACTCGCTGTACTTCATTTTATTGTAACCCTCAGCATATTTTTGAAGCAATTTAGTTAATAAATACCGGAATTTTCATGATGTATTCATTTTTATGCCAGAAGAGGTCCAAAGAAAATATTCATTTAGGAACGAATGAAAACATTTGGTCAAAGACATCTTCCATATGTTATAACTTTTTGCAACGCTCAGGGGAAGGTATTGTGAGAGACGCTGTCAGATCTCAGCACGACTATATGAATGCACTTTTACTGTTCATATAACGGAGATGCAAAAGAATCTGAAGTTTTCTCAATTAAACGAACGAATCTAAGCCCATCTTTTTATTGCTTGTGTGGAGCAAATAACTTGCAAAGGGTTATGGGCAGAGAGTGAAATACTCACACTGGAGTTTAGTTATTTGTTATTTTCGTTGTCAAAAAGACTATTCGGTTCAAAATTATTATATTTCGAGCAATTGTCAAATCATGTCTACACTGATATGCTGTGAATAAAATTTGTCCGAAAAAATCTAAAAAAAATTTCATGAAGAGATTATGAATTAAGATTCACGCATTCATGCTGCTTTTAGAGCGCAGCCTTCTCCTGTGGGAAGCATTTGTTGCGATCGATTCTTGTCGCTGCAGGCGGGTTAGTGTGAGGCAAACAAATTGTCTCTCGTTCGTGACATCAATTGAATGAAAAAATAATGGTAAACCTGTTACCTCAACGGTGGAGAATTTGTCTCGTGTCATTAATACTCTCGTGTCGTTGCATTCAAGTGGATTTGGAGGTAGAAGTTCAATATATCATTAGGTGCAAATTCTTCAAATGTTTTTGATAAAATCTCTGAAAGCATTCCAAAAAACTTTTTGGATCATTTAGTAATATATACGATGTGTAAATATAATATCAGTTTTGGAAATGAGATTCTCAATCACATGAGAAAATTTTTGCATACGACTTTCCAGGATCTTTGCAGTACGGACGTGCATCGAAGAGGCACTCAAAACGTATAAAATTGCTCAAGACTCTGGAAAAAAATTATGCATTTTATGCAGAATTATCACAGAAATTCACCACAGTGCAGAATAATTTGCTGAACTTCACCAAAGAGAAATGCTTAGCAATGAAGGAGTGTGGAGGCACGCCCAGCACTGACAGGTCATCTGTCAAGTCTGACTTTGTGAGTCGCTTTTGTAATTTTATGTAAGGGTAGTTCTGATGAGCTCCACCTTTCAGTATAACTAGAGCTCTGTTTGAAGTTAATCAAACATTAAAAAATAGTATTTTAGCTAAAAGAAAACACATAAACATTTCAAATGCATTTCTTATTCTATATAAATAGGTATGTTCAGTGTCGCGTCAAACACGACGAAACAGAAAGGTAAGCCCAGATTTCAGCAATCTTTGCATATTTGCAAGAGCTTTTAGCGAACGGGTTGTATAAAGAAATGTATTTTTTTTTGTGCACGCTGTGTGCTATTATTTCAATGGGGCGAATTAGTTAAGAAATGATGAAAGAGGGCATGCATACATTAGGGTACTTGAAGCAAATGCTGTTATTAGAACAAATTAACGGTTATTTTCTAGGCATGATCTCTCCTTGAACTGGTGGTGAATAAAGTGGCAAGCCGCGTATATTAATGCTGAAAAATGGAAGAGTTTTTATTAGTTCCTTTGTGAAAGCCAAAACTATTAGGATTCTATTCGAAAGTTAGTAATAAAAATCGTTCCTGTTTGAAAAAAATCTGTTACACCAAGAAAAAAACAGCCATCCAGGCCTATAAATTTAGTCAAGAAGCTTCAATAAAAATACAGCCAAATGTTAAAAACATGTTTACTAATGTTACTATGTTACTATGAAAGCTCACAATCCTATTTAAAAGCTATCTCACTATATTCTTTTAATAACATAACAGAGACTCCATTATAGCAAGGAAAAACCTTGTAAAATATGAACAAATAAAAATGAAAAATCTATTAAAAAGAGAAATCAGGAGAAGAAAATTACGACATAAATGTTACATAGTTAGTGCCAGAAAAAAGCATGGAGGTAGAACATTGGATTGTGCATCGAGTGAGAAGGTAACATTTTCTTATTTTCTAATGCATGAGAAACTATAGCATATAGAAAGAGCCCTTAAGATTAGCATTTTGAATTTAAACAAATATGTAACTTATTAATGGAACTGACGGAGAGTTGTATTAAGTTTGAAATTGTAACTCAGTCCTTTGAACGCATACGAATTTTTTAGTTAACTTCAATTCGAGTCATGCGAATTGAGTTGTGATCTTTCCAATATTGATTAAAGTTTTGCCGTGATAAACGATCTGTAAATTTTAAACGTATTAAATATCCATAATAGGTGCAGTGTCTAGTGCTGCATTACTTAGCGAAGAATGTTTTTCGTTATTATAACATTGTTTCTGAACTCTTGATGCGTTAAAAAAAATCTTAAACTCTACGGATTTTACAACTAATATTTAAGTATATAACCCAACCCTTCGGAATGTTGAAATTATTTTAAAGTCTGCGGAGTCTAAAACTAATATTTAAGTACTAAATGCCTTCGCCTATATTGCTTGAAATATTAGCTCTACGTACATTTTAAATTGTAGCCATTTCACATAATTTTATTCACAACATTGAAATACATTTGGCAGAATTCGGCCATCTACTATTAGGTGATTGCGGGATCTTTTGAGTTTGTTTCTTTGGGCTCAATTACACGTAGTAAAAATAACACATTACAGAACGTTAAGCTTTCACTGGTTAAATTAATGCAACGTGGACATTAAATTAACAGATTAACCTTGAAAAATACGACAGATTCCTTTAATTGATGTTTTTGCTATGAAAATTTTACAACGTAACGCTTGCCAAAATCAAATACTATCGGCTGTTATATGTACGATTTTCAAATTATACAACGAAAAATGGGAAACACTATAATGAATCACAATGAGAGTGCTGAGGTTGCTTTTAAACAGCTGTGATAATCTATTGCACATTTAAAGAAACGTATCTCCAGTCAAATGTTCGACTCCGTTTCTTTTTCGGACTGTGGAGCATATAGGCCGTCTTCCGGATCTAAAATATTGCACTAACTTTAGTTCACGAGTGGCCGAGCTAAGCCGCTGCCACAATCTGGAACTGAGGTCGCATTTGCGAACTTGTCGATACTGAGGCTTATCGACCAGCACCGCTGCGCCGGACGCACTTCACAGGAGAACTAGGAGAACACGTACTCGTACGATCGAGAGAAGCAAGATTGAACTGCAGGAGAGCATGTGAATGAGAGCAAGCAGTGGCCAATACTAGGAGAAGGTCAAGGGGGTTTATGGACACTAGTTGTTGGAGATGCTTTAAATTAAACGCGGAAAAGATGTACATATATGCAAACAAAAAAATGTGTATGTCAAGTATATTGAAGGCAATATTAGAACGTTGTTTCTCCTTTGTTAGAGAAGAATAGAGTTTTATTTTTTATCTAGCTCTGTTTAAGCTCCATTCAGCGCTTGGGAACTCAAGTAGCAGGTGAAAGGCCACTGGTAAAGGTCAGATGAAAAGAAACACAGTAAACTGACGGAGCTGAGGAGCAAAAGAAACAAAGAACCAGTGGGTCAGTAGAGCAAGGGCGTGTCGCTCACCTCTACTGAAGGGAGCGGGGTAGGGCTTTTTTAAAGTAGATAGACAACACTGGAAGTGACAGTAGACAGCTTTGTGTTGGTACTCAAGACTGTTATAGTACTGAGTGTTGTTGCTGTATAGTGTGCACTGTTGCAGTACACTGTCTGCCTTTACAGTGTACTGTGTGTTGTTGCAGAACACTGTGTTTTATTGTAGCATATTGTATACAGTTACAGTACACTACGTGTCGTTGCAGTATACCTTGTGCTGCTGAAGTTCACTGTGTGTTGTTGCAGTACACCGTGTGCTAGTACACTGTGTGCTAAGAGAGGCCTATGGATCAAATGTGAAATACGCCTATTCTAAAATACATGAAAGAGAATTGTGCTCCTTGGAACACGTTAATATGGCAAAGCTTGATTCCACAGCGTTTGACAACATAAGTTTATTTTTTTTAAATGAACTTCTTTTGAAAAAAGGAAGTTATGTTGCCGCACTATGTATAAACCTGGCAGTGTTCACTTAAAGTTCATTCGCAGGTCAATACTACTGGGAATCTTTGGATAACTTATTTTTTCGCTTCTTGAAATGAGTGTCATTCTGCATGCTGAACTGAAGATAGAAATAATAACTACCATGAATATCCATTTAAACGTCAGCATACACACAGTATATCTTTTGTATCTTAACAACCAGGAATACGAGGTGCAGCAATGTTGTATTCCTTGTATTCCTTGTATACTACACTTTCAAAGAAAGTTCCTTTAAAAAAAGCTATGTTGATGCACCCTGTGTAATAATAACAGTTATATCTTAAAATCAATGTTCCGAAAATTTTACCTTTTTAGTCTAAGCATTTAACAATATTAATCGAGACTTAGTCAGGTACGTGAGAGTCAACTGCAATCTACATGCACGCTTAGTGATAAGGTTAAGGAATTGAACATTTCCGTTTCGGGCTGGGTTTCCTGTACTAAATGTAAACTTTTCACTCCAGACAAAGTTTTTTTCACTGAAATAAATTACTATCAATTTTTAAAAGTTATGAAAATATATTTGTATTTTCTATGTGTGCAATGCAAGTATGTTGAATGACGTAAGCTTTCGGAAGAGAAACTTCAAACGACAATACGAGAGAAAGATCTTAAACTCTCCTTGTAAATCGTAACTTAGTTTCGGCTCATTTTTTCAATTTAATATTAACGTTTATTTCAGTATTTATTCTATACACATAGAAAGGCATAGATATGTGTCTTCTGCTTTTACAATGAATCGCCTGAAATCGGAGCTTAGGTTTTCTAAATCCGTCTTGTTTTCGAATGTCGCAAATGCATAGTGAACTACCCTGTGCGTTGCTGAGGGCTTAGGATCCTCCTAAATCTCCATAGTATGTCATCACATATATATAAAATTAAAGATCAATAGTGCATAAAACGCTAAAGACGACACTAAATCGATGTGAAACCGATGTCTAATGTATGGAGCTTTACTCGCAAAGGTTAAAGTTTATTTTTAACACTAGTGTACCCGTGCCATCAAAAATGATGGCAAATACTGTTGGAAAGATATTAACTAAAATTACAAATAAGAACGCAATGCATACTGCACTTGCATACTGATCCCGCCTCTGTTGCCTCACAACAGCTTGTTGTTCTTGAGATAATCTTTCTCTCGCTATTCTTTTCCGCTCTCGATTCAATCTTTTTTTCGTACGAGTGGAGTCTCCATGCTTAAGGTTATTTCAGAGGTAACTTATTTTTCTTGTGACAGTGTAAAACACTTAGAATACAGTATTTTTGAGCAGCAATAAAAGTAGTTATAGCCATTCGTGTCATATCCTAGATACAGAAATTCAGCATTACTGAAAGCAACTGCGAGCTTGTGTATGCATTTTGTAATATGCAATAGCCCGCCGAACTCGGTATCCACGATACGGACTCGAGTATATAAGGCTCTGGATCTCTCTAATTTTTTTAAGTGACTTATAATAGTGCACTAGTGCAGCAAAAATGAGTGTATTAATTTACCAGTGAACTGAAACCAAGACCGCCAGTGCTAATTTCTTTCTATCTATTCTTAAGAGCGTGACACGAAACATATAAATAAATGAATGTATAACCACACGACAGTAATTCTTAGTATTAGATTCCAATATTGAGTACCACAAAGTTTGCGGGTTGTTTTGTAATTTAAGTCAGAAATAATCTGTTATCACATGTCAGTATAAAGTGACACTGTGTGTGATGCAAATCAGATGTCTTTTAATAAAATAACGCCAAAAAGTTGGCCAAAAATATCTGCTATAAGGTTGGGAATGATAACTGGTAATTGCACATAGTTTCTTTTAAAGCGGAAAAATAGGAAAAACTAGTTGTTCTTGCTCTCTGATATGTGAAAAAGTAATTTTCTACATAAACATTTTTTCAACTTTTAATAACATTCTGAAAATACATGAAATTTATTTCCTACAAGTGGCAAGCAGGCGAGACTCCATAGGGGGAAGTAAGGCCTCAAAGCCCCGTGGAGCGCTTAATATGACAGGTAGGCCTCGGCAGACTTCCTGGCATTAGGGGCGATTGAAATACTGAAATAATGAGCCAATGCTCGCCGTTCAAGCCTTTAAAATACCTTAAATAACCAATAATTACGACAATGGCTGGTGAAGACCACAGAAGTATTTAAAAAAAGTTTCTGATGGGTATGGAATGTTAAAAAGTAATTCAGCGCACGATAGGACTACAAAAATTCGCAGAAAATTTTGCTAGTCATTATTATAGCTCAATATGTTACAGTATGAGAAAAAGGGACTTCCAGATGACTAAGTAAAAACTTATGCATACAACATTTACTTCCCATGATTTATACGAGTAAAAATTTTCGAGTCATGTTGTCGTCTTAGATTCAACCTTCAGCTCGTGATACGTCACTCTTTTATGTATGTAGACAGACCAGTGTTTTGACATGATGAATGTTTTCCTTTAAATTAAAAGAATTGACAATAAATTGCTTTTTAGGGGTGGAAAATAAACTAATTGAGAAGTTAATTCAGTGTTTGAATATGAGTTTTTTGGACAATGTTCACAAACTCAATAGTTGACAGAAAATTAAGGTCCCTGAATATATTTCATAAGCAAATGTGGCATTGTACAATACGACTCTGAAATAATTAAGTCATTTTTTAGAGCATCAAAATTTGAGTGACTACTCATTCTATACAAATAGTATTGTGGTACTAAACATATATGGTTTAAAATACCACGAAGTTTATAAACTTTTCTTTGCAAGCTGCACCGCACAAAGTCCTGCATACTAGTATAGTGCTACTTGGCAGTACATTCATGCAAGGGGTTAAGATAAATGCACTGGTAGTCTTTAGTTGAGGTGAATTCATTTCTTTGACGAGAAATTATTGCAGTATTTTCACATTGTAAAAGAGAGATAAAATCATAGTAACACATTTGCAGGTAAATCATAATAATCAACTACGTACTGTTGCAGTGTTATTTCTTACTAGTAGACACACACATGAAAATAGTCGAGTGTTTTTTATCGATTTTTTCGTTTGATTTGTCAGTGAACGCAAGCTTTGCGAAAGAGTTTCCACATTGAAGGGGAAGAAGGCTAATAACGGAACAAAGGCGTATTTCATAGCAATCCAGCGCCTTCAGTAGCCACAATACCATGCTTACAATACATGTATACCCGTTCCCTTGAGTGGTCAACACTTAACCTAAGATAAACATTTTATTTCAGTTCCTTCGTCATGCCTCGTGTCCAATTAATTCCCCCTATCAGTCAGGTGGGACACGAAATAAATGTGTACACATTGCATTTTATTATGTGTAGAGAAACGTCATCGATGCTTCTTTGAAATAGATCAGTCATTACAATAATGAGCAAAATTTTCCATAGAGCATCGCTATATAATGTTACACTGTGAGCTTACACTTGACCTGCAAAGAGGGCAACCGAATAACTCGGCGACATGAAAAGGTTTTTGTTTCATAGTCATTGCTAATGATGAGTGAATAATGAAATATTGATCTCAATTTATTCATGACAATATTGTTATAGAAATGAACATCAAATAAACCATGTTTAGGTGTGTAATACTTATTGAAAATTATTTAGTATGCAGTATAGCTATAGCAATAATGTGATGGATTATGAGACTTGTTTCGTGTGCGTTTTGTTGAGGTTTAATTAACTACTGAGCCAAAGTTTTTTTAGGAAGATTTGAAAATTTTGAGCTGCATAAAATTTCCGTTTTTTCATCTCTGGCTTTCACGCTTGCAAAGTTTCCACTGCTTTCTATGAAAAGGAAAACGCTGGTGTATTCTATGTATTGCTAGATTTTTACCTCAAGCATTTTTTATTCCTAATTTAGTATTTATAAGTATTTATTGAAAAATGATCATTATTCTATCCTTAACTGCCAGACTGATTTTTGAATTATGAAATTAGCAGTAAATAAGTTTCTACTCAGTAGATTTTTGTAAAAGTAAACTGAAGTTTTCAAGAACTGAAAAGCAAATTGTGGCAAAGTTGCTAACATAAAATTAATATATTAGCTTTCTGACTGACACACAGTCTTGTTAGTGAGTGATGGCATTTGAAAATTGTAAGTGGTATCTGTAATAAATCAGTATACAAAGTACTGTGAGATAAAAATAAGCCGTCTTTTAGTAAACAAATCACTCCTCATAATATCACAGATAGATGGGACGAATATCGGTCATTCTGAATGATAATATTTCAATTCGTCCCAGATTTCACAGTGATATTGAAAAAATTGTGCAATTTTGCTCCTGGTTTACATTATGGATCAGATAGCTGTATTAATTGTGATGAAACTGTAACATTTATGTTATCTATCAAAGAGCCTACATTTGTGTCAGCGGGTATTCATGTTTTTTAAAAAAGACTCTTTTTCCTTAACAAATATATTGAATTAAAACTAAAAGATCCATCGTTGTGATCTGTCTTATTATGGAACATTTTTTACTTCCTCAAATGAGGGGAGCGAATAATCAATTGAGCATCAAAACATTCTGAGAAAAAACATTACAGCAGCGATTATTCTGAAGGTGTTCTCACCGAACCTTCGTGACCTGCCAAGACCCTTTAAAGTAAAATTGAACTTTCCAGACGAGCTCGTTTGGTGCCGGAGGGATCTGCTCAGATAGCGAGGCCAGATTGATACGAACGACGCAATTTGTTGGAGCGATCGTATTGCTGGCCCTGTAGGACCTTCCAAATTACCGCATTCACGAGGCGTGCTCAGAGCGAACGAGATGGTAAACGAGTTTGGCTCATTCACTTTTTCACAAGAACATTTTACTGAAGTGTAGCTCTTGAAGTGCTACTCATAGTTCTATTATGAGTTAATTACGCTGAAAAAATCAGCATTTATCAATAAAATCACACACAGGATACTTGTTTATCTGATGAGGAATCAATTCGGTGAGGTGGTTACTGCTGTTACCGATTTCGAGTCTATGTCTGACCAACTTCGATAAAGGAGATAATTTTCTATTGAACGAAGAATCGAAAAAGTCATGAGTAGTCTAGTATATCTTTCCCATCTTCTGTATTTCACTTCATTTGTAAACTAAAGTTGAAAGATAAAGGTCATGTAGCAATGAGATGATTTTCTACCCTCTTCAGTTAAAATTTTCCACATATTGCTAATCATATTCATAAATTTTGGTTCACTTTGACAATATTTTGGCGCCAGTCCTACAATGCCATCAGCATGGTGGTGCTTTGAGTATTAATACGGATGGCATATTTCCAAGAATTCTGATCAACTACATACTCGTACACTGCGTGTATTATCATTATTTTACTCATACACTCCTCTGTGTGTGTCAAACATTTTTTGCCCTTCTTGAATAAGCTACTGTAAATATATCACGATAGTACGTAAAACACAATTTAACCAAACACCACATTGATAGTTTATTTCAGACCGAAATAGCTGGATTTTATGTATGAACATTGCACACTCTTGTGTCGGTTCGGACGGTTCGGTTCGGTTGTGAACGGTTCGAACTATTTATGCAAGTTTTGGTTTGTTTCTGTTCTCTCAAAAGTATTTGTAGCGTTTAAATTGTGGAATATATATTTCGAGCTAAAAGTGTACGGGCT
>VCRD01002653.1:48684-62205 GCA_006783055.1 Trinorchestia longiramus
CAACAATTTTTTATTATATGTATAGTGATGGCCAACAATATAAGATGATAATTTCGATTTCATAACAATGTGTTTAGTGGTTAGATTCTATAATAAGAGTGAAAGCACTTTTCAAAATGGCTATAGAGAAAAGTGGAAGAAGTAACTCGTGTAATGTTATTGCTGTGTAAAATAATGTTAAACCATGACATTTATTTTCCCTTAAGACCAAAAGGAAGCTCTTTTCTGAGAGGAATTTAATACTAAGAACATGAGACGTGTTTTTGTTCTATTGGTTCAGGTCTTGTTATTACGTAGAGTGCCAGTCTGACTGCGACGACATTCTTGGTATTTCTGGAGAAGCCTTGGCGAAGGTAAAAAATACTTCTTGCTCATGATTGAAACTCAGTAATACACGGTCACAAGTTTTAATCCTTGTATAAGTTACAAAAAGAACGCATTGTCTTCGTCTAAATACAAATAAAACATATTCCACTTCACCTCTTTCAAAATATGCTTCTTGCTTCACCAGAACCGGCACGATGATCAACATTGGCGGCATAGTCTCCATCATCCTATTTTACCTCATGATTCTGGCAGTTGGGATTTGGGCGGCCAAGAAGCAGCCCGTTGGAGAAGACGACTCTGAAGACGTCATGCTGGCTGGCAGGAGCATCGGCATATTTGTTGGCATTTTCACCATGACAGGTGAGTTATAGATTTGTTCTGTCTTGTGCTTTCTCAATGTGATAATTGTGAAGGTTTCTCTTATGTACTTCTAACAATCTAAGTTACATTTACCACATGTCTATTGAGGGCATCTTTACGATGACAGGTGTGTGAGAGATTGGCTACATGTTCATTTGAGCGTGAGGGCCACTAGTGTCTTTCTTATGTAAGAGTATTTATAACAATCGAAGTTATGCAGTTTCGCCGAGCGTCTATTAAAGATATCCCTATGATGAAGGGTACATGAGAGATTTGTTTTATTTTCAGTATTTCTGAATGTGAGTCACTGTTGTTTTACTTAGCTGTTACTGACAAGAAAAAATTTCGTCCATTAATTCAAAATGAAGACTCAGAAAGTGCTGACATAGGAAACTGTTTACCAAGGCATACATTTGGTCGTTTGACAGCCTGAGTACTGAGGTGGTACGGATATTCTTTGTCTGCTTTGTCCTACAAGGCTTTATTATGTGGAAGTTTACATCCAGTGTCTGAAGTAGCGTCTTTGATTTTTTTTTCGAATTACAAGGTGTAAAAGTGTAGACAACTTTTCATTGTTTTTATTTACTTCTAAATATTGGTAAATTCTTATTTCTTTACAAATTCTAAATAAATGAAGTGTGTAGTTTAAGTGCATATTAACAAAACTTGGTAAAACTTATTACTCTAGCAGAACGAGTGACAAAAGAGCCCTGATAGCCAGTCTTCATACGAAAGGAAAGACTTCTGCTCAGATATTCAAGATGTTAAAACCATTCATGAGCAGATCTGGAGTGTATAAAGTGATAAAACGCTTCAAAGATACCGGGAGTCACATGCCAAAGATCAGAAGAACCCTACCATGACCGGCGAGGACTAAAAAATTGATCAATCCCATCAGAGAAAAAGTGAGGAGAAATCCTCAAAGAAGCACCAGAAGAATGGCTAAAGAGGCATATGTGAGCCATATGATGGTCCAAAATGTCCTCAAATAGGATCTCAAGCATCACCCCTATATAAAGGTGAAACGGCAGCTCTTATCAGGCCCCACACAAGAAAAGAGACTGCATAGGGCTAGACTGCTTCTCCAGCGTTTGAAGGAATACATGCTACCAACGGTGCTGTGGACCGATAAGAAGTAGTTCACAGTACAGGCGATTCACAATCCACAAAACGGCATGGTTTGGTGCAAGAACATTGAGATTATACCTGCAGAACAGCGCATATCATTCCAGCGCCAAAAACCCGCGTCTGTAATGGTATGGGACAGTATGACATCATGTGGACAGAAAACGCCCCTTGTCTTCATTGAACAGGGTGTCAAAGTCAACCAGCATGTGTACTTGGCGGTGTTGAAGGATCCAGTGGTTCCATGGGTGAGAAAAACATTCGGAGACAGCGGAGTAACACTCCAGCAAGACGGAGCGACCTCCCATACCGCGAAATTGGTGCAGAGCTTCTGCAAGGACGATTTTAAAGGGTTCTTGCCGAAGGAACTTTAGCCACCATCTTCATCTGATTAGAACCCGATGGACTTTGGTGTGTGGTCCATATTAGAGCAGAAGGCCTGTATTTTCTCCCATAGAAACATTGATTCACTCAAACGCACTTTAGTCAAATGCTAGGATGAAATAGATCCCACAACATTGCGTGCAACATTTTCACAAGTTACTACCAGACTTCTATTTGTGATTCGAGCCAAAAGAGGTTATTTTGAATAAACGTTGTTAAAATTAAAATTGTGTTACTTTGCCATGACGTTGAGCCATCATCTGATAAAATCATTAAATAGTGATATATTTATAACTGTTTCAATTTGTCTACACTTGACGTTTAAACCCTGTACAAAGGTGAGGTCTAACAGCTGTGGTAACACGCATTTTGAAAATGTAATCTTAGGATGATATTAACGGTTGATTAATGTATGAGCAGCATTTTAACTCGTCCTTAGTGCTATGTTGTCCTAGGTGAGGTCTGATCGTCGTCAAGGAAGAATTATAAATATATTATGGAAGTGAGGGATGAAATGAATGATTTCAAGTTTTATAAACAAGATAAAAAATATTATTATACAGAGACTATTTAGGCTCAGTAAAAAAATTGATCTGTAGATGATAAATGGGCAATGATGATTCTTACATTGGATTGTTTTGCCCTGTACCCACAAATCAGGCGTTATCCAGTCTAAAGAAAAATTACAATCGTAATTCCAGTCTCAGCCATTATAAACTAATCCAATTGCAACTTACCTTTGGATAGTGAAATAAATTTTCCAACTCTGTCGAGCGCTAGTCAACGCTTGATCCACAGGCTTTCAGAGCTCTGGTTGCTGGAGACAGCAAATAATTTCATTGGAGGAAATAAATCTCTTCTAGTGCAGTAATGGGCGAAGTTCGGACACTTTGTTCAAGTTTTGACCTCCAGAGACTGTGAGCAGCAGCCAAGTCTCGTAACGAGTTATATTGTTGAAGTCCAAGACGACTTTCCCAAAACCATACATTTTTGTTAAATAAAAAACTATTGTATCAGTGCTAGGCTTTTTTTTAACGTTGGTATCTTTTTCTTTTCTATTCGTTAGGTACATGTACAGGAGGACACAAACAAAAGTTGACTGAAATTTTATTATTATTTATTGGTATCTGGAATACCAACGGCATGCATAAGATAGATGTTCTTTTCGTAATCCCACTATATAATAATACCCAGCTTGTTGCTTGCTTGCTTGCTTGGTCCGTCTCTCTGCCACGCTCTTAAGAATTTAGATGGGAGGAAATTCGTCTACGAATAACAAGATGAGATACCATGAAATTTCATCCCTCATTTACGATGGCAAATATAGTTTATAGTTTATTCGAAAGTCAAAATACTGTATTAGAGCTTTTGATCATGCGAAAATAAGCTATTTTGCATATTTTTTCACCTGAATTTCTTCGTAGCTGTTGAAACATCACGCGGAGTAGAGGCCAAAGATTTAGAATACAGGCCCCCGTGTATAATACACAGTTTGTTGATTGCTTGCTTAGTCCGTCTCTCTGTCACGCTCTTAAGGATTTAGATAGGAGGAAATTTGGTAGGGTATACATGCATTGTAAGCATTGTATTGTGGATACCAAAGACATAGTCTCCAGTGTGGAAACTCCTTCACAAAGCCCGCGTCTACTGGCAAATAAAATGAAATGATTCCGTAAAAAACACGTGAATTTTCAAGTGTCGGTATACTAGTTACACATATGTATCTATCATATCTATCATGTGTATGTAATTGGTATTCTAGATACCAACATATAATATAATAATATAATTTTGGTTAGATTTTTTTGGGTCACCCTCTACATAAGCACTTGATAGTTCCCATGGAAATTCCAGTTTAAATTTGTCTAATTTAGAATTATCATATAGACGAATGTATTAAAGATTTACCGACGAATAATTGTGTTTTAAATAAATATTTTTCAAAAATGTATACAAAACTTTCATTCTGTCTCTTATCTACCGATAACATGGCCCAGGTAGTGCCTGTTAAAATTCCTTGGGTTAAATGTGAAAAAATTAAGGATCTATAAAATAAAATGCATTTTTCAGTTTTACCCGAGAATATTTTTCATCAATATACACAGAACTTCCATTCTGTATCTTATCTACCGATAACATGACCATATTCCACTGTATAATAATACACAGTTTGTTACTTGCTTGCTTGTTCCAACTCTCTGTCACGTTCTTAAGGATTTAGAACTTAGATAGAAGAATATTTGATAGGGCATACATGTATTGTAAGAATTGTATTGTAGATACCAAAATCACATCCTTCAATGTGGAAACTCCTTGGCAAAACCTGTGTCCACTGGCAAATCAAAATAAAAAATTCATTAAAGAACACGGGATTTTTCACGTGTGGGTCTACTAGTAGGAAATGAAAACTAATATGAGAAAAAATCGAGTATATTATAGTGATCTAGCTTCTTTGGTATCCACAATACAATGCTTATAATACATGGATACCCGTTCTGATTTCAGTTCAATAAATTTTTTCTTTAGTAATAGATAGGAAGTAATGGGACGGACACACAGAGGGACAAAGATAGAGATACCTAAGCAGACCTAATCAGAAAGTCTACGGATTTACCTCCAGCGTTTAGGAATCTATATATCTGAAAGTCTACGGATTTAACTACCAGTATTTAAAGGATCTTCCCACAATAATAATAATAATAATAATAATAATAATATAGGATAAATAACGCACAAAAAAACATAAACTTATTTATTTAAGGGGACACCTGGTGTTTTATTATATAGTGTTGATTGATGTAGATAAGTAGATTTATCATGCTCTGTGTGTGGTAGCGACGTGGGTTGGCGGTGGCTACATCAACGGCACAGCGGAGGCCGTGTACGACACTGGGCTTGTTTGGTGCCAGGCACCCTTTGGCTACGCTCTCTCCCTCGTCCTAGGTGAGTTCACGTTTTGAGGAAAAAACTGAAATTAAATTTCGTTCCACGAAAGTTCTAGGAGTCTTACGAACGAATTCAATCATGATGCTATCAACGCTTTTAAGCAATACTTTTCTCTACTTTGAAATTTCAGATGGTCTTAATAAATTTTCATTCGTGGCTGATAATACTACACGAAAGGGATGCCAACCTTTTAGAACAGTTCGTAGCTTCATATTACGTTCCAGGTAAAATTTACATTAAACTGGAAAATTGGTTGACTTGAAAAGCCCACTGATGAGCGGAATCTGCATTTCAGGGGGAATTCTGTTCGCCAATAAAATGCGAACAGAGGGATACGTCACGATGCTGGACCCCTTCCAGGACAAGTTTGGGGAGCGAATGGGGGGACTACTTTTCCTGCCAGCTTTGTGTGGGGAGGTGTTTTGGTCCGCAGCCATCCTGGGTGCATTGGGTGAGTAACTTTATATTATGTTTGGAAATGCTTATTCTCAATTCAGGTTTTTAATTTCTGAGAATTTTTCGCATGATGGCAAATTATTTATCAAGGGCAAAACAGAACATTTTACCTATACTCTGCAACATTCCCAACGTCATTACTCCAATGAACGGTGAAGTTGACGTCAACTGCTCAATAATTCACATTTGAATTAAGCCATCATCGGCAGTGATTTTCAATTTTTTAAACAATCATCGCTTTCGCTTCCAATTGATAAAATGATCCCTCATTACTGGAGTAAGTCAGAAGCAGATTGAACGTCACATTATTTTCTGAAACCAGTCATACAAATGACCAACAAAAATAATCCTTCCACATAGTTAAAATTGTTACCACAATTGTTTCTTTCCATGAGATAAATGAAATAAACAAATTTCTAAACAACTAAAATTAAGATATCATTCCCTAAAATGTATTTTTTTTATTACGAGTGTAGGTATCATACTTTCAAACATTAAAGTTAGAACATGAATTTTAAATGATTCTGTATATCTAATCGAAGGTTGATGTTTTTTCCGATCTCCAGGAGCAACCTTGTCTGTCATCCTGAACGTAGATATCGAGGGGGCTGTGATTTTGTCTGCTTGCATTGCGGTTGGCTACACTCTGTTCGGAGGCCTGTACGCGGTCGCCTACACTGACGTGGTGCAGCTGGGCTGCATCTTCATCGGACTGGTTAGTGCCACCAAGTGGGGATCTTGAGACTAGCTGAAGAAGAATAAAAATACTTGTTTCAGGGCAATCTAGGCCGAACTCTTCTTAGCGGTCTCAAAAAATGGATCTACTGTAGTTTTTGTTTAGTGGAATATCCTTCACGTTATTAGTGGAGAAAATTCATTATAAGAAATTGATTTTTTAACATTTTTTCACAGTTCTTTGAACAGCACAATGAAGAAGAAGTTCAAATACATTGTATTTTTGCAAAAGTTCAATATTTCATTCAACTATTAGCATCAAAGGAATAACAAGCTAAAATAGAAAAAATAAATCAAGTGAAACAGTTGCCAATTAAATTGATGTCAATGTTGAAATGGTCTAATCTAGTAGAATGAACGCTATTTATCCCAAAGTTAATTTAGTTGGACAATGATTAATTAGATTGGGACGACCTCAACTTTCAAAATGAAGGGTTTAGAATGCTGTTTCTGAAAAAAATGCTTGTTTTGTGTTCAATGTTTGTTGTTAAATTATCTTGTTCGAAGGATAATCTTTGTTATTCTTGGTCATACAAATATCCGATTCGAACTTCCATCTTTTTCGTTTTAGTAGCATATTTTAGTAAGAATTTAATTATTTTAATCCTCAGTTAACAGGAAAAAATAAATTCAAAAGTAATAAAATTTTCATTTCATGATCAATTCTTTAACAGAGTCTGACAACTATTTCACGATCGTACCAATGTTGTGTAAGAAACTCTTTAAGCTAAATCTGAAATTCTTGAACAATACATAGTAAAATGATGGTACTGAGAGCCACAAATGTTTTTTTAGTTTGAGTGTACCATTTATACCAATATCGACAAGCCTTGTAAATTCATTTCCATTAATTTCCTACCGCGCAAAGGCATGTTATCTATTCATACGAGTACAAAGAGAACGTATTGTGCGAAGGACGAAACATCAGCGCACACCTAATGCATCGCATATCTAATGCATCGAGACCTCCTACGCTTTATTCAACTCAAACCAACCACAAATAAAGAGTTTTGTCATGCAATAATTCGAGCGCAGTTGGAGTTCACGCCCCCATTCAGAGTTACGTGACAGAAATAACAAGAGACAGATGCTGGCTCGTGGGCGTGCCCCTGAATTAATCTCCCTTTGCTTTGATGTCAAGTTCTTGACTAAATGTTAGAATAGTGCTATTCAGACGCCTAGTTTCTATAAACAATCACTCTGATTGTAGCTGTTAGCGTTTGAACTCAAAGGCTTTCTTTCCATGAGAAATAAGCAGCGGCAGTTTCTCAAAATGTGAGTGGATATGTGAAGAACATTCAAATGATTATTGTTTTAGTCTATATTCTATCCAGCTTCAGTCACCTCTAAAAATTAAATCATGAAGAGTACCATTCAAAAATCCTACCATGATCTGAGCATTGTGTATGATGAGCATGATTTTAAAAACCCCAAGTGGTTATTAGGAGTATTTTATGATGAGTAAGTTATATTATTCGCTAATTCGGAGATCAATTTGGTTTAGATCCCACCCAAACTGTCAAACAATGAGACCATTTCAGGTTAAAAACTTTAGAGTGGCTATTG
The DNA here is from genome assembly GCA_006783055.1 of Trinorchestia longiramus. Taxonomy (NCBI): domain Eukaryota; kingdom Metazoa; phylum Arthropoda; class Malacostraca; order Amphipoda; family Talitridae; genus Trinorchestia; species Trinorchestia longiramus. The sequence goes on from VCRD01002653.1 coordinate 56,584, forward strand.
ACTGGTTTATAAATGATTTGTGGTGAATAGTTTAGCTATAATTTACTGAGAAATTCAATTTTTATTGAGATGAACGAGATATTAGACTTAAATTATTGTTTGGGAGTGCTATAACATGCCTTTTCCATGTTTTTTCAAGTATTTTGGAACACAAGAATATAAAACGTGAGAATTTTTCAACGTTTACATGTAGAAAAATTTTGATGTTGTAGGATATCGATGTAAGCGAACTCGTGTTAGAGAAGTGCATTTATCGTCATACTTGTACTAAATAAGTCAATATAAAAATTGAATAGACTTAAAAAAATTCTAACCCATAAGAAATTCCCTCGCAAATTCTGATACAATTTGGGTTAAAAGATGAACAATTGCTTACAATGGAAAATTCTACTTCTTACACGTGCAAACACAGAATACTGAGGTTATAAAAGTGGATATTGCAGACAGGCTGACTTCTAACTATCGTTTTATATTTCTCGGCTGTTCTTACTTTTACGGATGCTGATGCAGGAATCCAGAGTCAAATTGAAGTCTATTCTTAAGACAAGTTATTCAAGCCCCTCAGACGAAATCTTGTGTCTGTGGTTCAAGTCTCAGAGCTAGGAGTTCTCTGGGGAGCCGGAGGACCTCTTGCAGAAAAAGGAGTGTGGTGGTGGCAGCTCCATGTTCAAACGAGTTGATAGCCATAAAACAGGCTTTATTTTGTTACAAGAAAATAGAGGCCATTAATCTTTCGTCTTTATATTTTCAACAACATCACATCAAAATAATTGGATTTAGTGGATGAAGTTACTTCTCTGAGACGAACATTGTTTTGGAGGGACCAAAATCTATTTACAAAGGTTCTTTTGATGGGAAAACTTTTTCTGATTTAGTTCCTAATTTACGACAAACGTTGCAAATGTTTAGAAGTTTTCTCTGAGCTCTCACAGTGAGTTCATTTCATCGGTTAGTAAAACGAATGTTAAACACCTTGTCTGTTTCCATCAAACTTTGCGTCAGTCAGTAGAAAGGACTTTCAGAAACACGAACAAGTTTAAAATTGAACTCATGCATCCAATTACTTAACAATGGGCTATTTCGGAGCTTATCCAATTAATTCCTAAGGTTTTTATATTGTTAGTTACAATGGTTCATCGTGGCGTCATTTGCTGAAGTAAAGGCTATGGTTGAAGCAGAAATAACTTTTTAGATTACATAAAGTTGAAAAATTTAGATTAAATCGCTTGGAGTTTTAAAAATAATGTACTATAATTAAATTGGTACAGGAACACAATTCCTCATCTAACTTACCTCATTAGAGAGCTCCGTTACCCATAGGAAGACTCACCAGGTAGGATTGGCAAAAAAACATAACGTGAAAGCAATGGAAGCACGACTGAAAGGAATGATCATGAAAGGCATTGGGACGCCGGTTATAAATGGCGCGCTAGAAATAGAATTGAGATAAGTAAGGAGCAGCATCAGGTGCAGGGATGTGAGTGACTAGGTAGCGGTGATCGTTGAGGTGGGTTGGTGGCAACGGGGACGGGTGAGGGGAAGGACCATGCCAATGTCTATCGACCGCTGCGGTTGCTGGGTGGTCCACACAAGAGTTGCCAGAAGGTTTTCGTGACTAGTAACAACTTCTCAGCTCACCACATAATAAACTTGACAAAAACGTGAAATTTTTTTTACAAATTACCAAATAATTGCACTATTTTCATATTAATACCCTTTCATGCGTTCTGCAACATTCTCCTCAACTCATGTTATGCGCTCGTTAAACATATTACTTCTACATCATGCCAACTGTAGGATTTTTTGCAGTAGAATTTATATATTATAACAGCAGGACATCGATCAAGTGTATGCATTTTTTTGTATTATTTCACTATATTCTAACAGATGCAAAAATCGTGTTTTATTGCTGAGTTAATTTTCTCTGCATGTATAGATAGACGAATAAAAATGTTTATTAATCTTTCAGAAAGTAGTTTCTTTTTTTTAGTGTCGATGTCGTATAATTCTCTTTTGTTGTTAACTTGATTGTTGGGAGGGCTTCCAGTGCGTACAGCAAGTGTCAGTAAATAGACATTTCGAATACAAAAGAGGGTAATACAAGGCAGGTGATGCATTTCAACTGCAATCTGTTTTTTACTATAATCTTTAGCAAAGAAAAGGAACACTCGAAACAAGCAGAAAAATGAGGCAATGAGAATGGGTTTAGCATTAGTTTGAACAGCAATGGATAACAAAGACTATCATCGTCCTTTTGTTTTGAAACATAATTCGAAAATTTTGCTGTTTCATTTTCACTAATGCGATACGTGTCATCTAAAGTGAGTTTCCCTCTTTCGGTGTTTAGTTGTTTGTACTTTGTTTTTAATTTATTATTAGGGAAATTCCTCGTAAGGGGAATTATAGTGTGTATTTTCTCTATAAGAACGTTATCTGGATCAATTGCTTGAAATGTATAATTTGACAAAAACTGGTTGAAAATTGGCTTCATTGACGGTGCATAAAAGTTTAAGATCTTTATCCATAAGTACTTAAGCTCTTTGTCAGGCCCTAATTTTCCTGCAATTGTCTAAAACTAATAAGTTCATGTTGTTCCTTGCCGCTGGCCCAGCTACTCTCGAACTGCACAGCGGTGGAGTGCAGCAGAACAAGACGTGTTTCGAACACATACTTTGTATGTGCGTTTGAAATGATTCTCTGAAATTCCATTGACCTAAACACTAATTACTACGTAAACTAATTTTGAATGTTGAAATAGTAACAACTACTGATGAAGTCGCAACAAAAGTAACAACATGATGATATGTAAGCACAAAGTAACACTTTTGTACGAACGTAACAATTCTGGCAACTCTGGTCGCCACCTCGCCTGAGCTGCAGCTGAGCGATGCAATAAACATGACAAATTCGGCGCAATAGATCCTAGTTTTTGAGTTATTGTTCAACTCACACTGCGCAATATTTTGCTTAAGAATGATAGCTTCACAACATCATACAGACTTGTGATATGAGAGTGATGAGTATTTGTTATTTATAAATATGTATGTATATAAGTTCATTTGAATTAGTCGGCTCGGTGCTTCTCAGTGTTTCTCAAGGTCTGTCAAGAGAAAATTGAGATAGCTTCTTCAGTAAATAGTTTCCTGTCGCACAAGATGAGGTTGAGAAAGCTTCTTAAAAAATGTAATTTGATTTCACGTGAAGGAACTTTTGTATCAGTTTTGCTAACACTTTGGATTGGGACACACTACCTGACACATTTTCTTCACAACTGTCGCGGTCATAATTTCAAGGAAACATGCGACGCAGAATTTTAGAGTCGGCACTTTTATTCGTTGCAGTGGCTGTGCATTCCTTTCGCATGGAACCACGAGGCTGTGGGGGACGTGATGCCCGAAAACTCGGACTGGATTGGGTCCGTGCCGATGAGAGAGTGGGGCCTCTACACGGACTACTGCCTTCTGCTCATCTTTGGAGGCATCCCCTGGCAGGTGTGGCGCCATCCTAATCCTTGAGTGATCTTTCTCAGCCTACTTTAGTGAGCAATAAGACGGGTACAGGCAAATAAGAGCTCTTGTGATGTCTTCTCAATTACACGTGCATGTACATGTGTACATACGCTTAAGAAGAAGAAAATAAACTTTGTTCCGTTCAGGTATACAGGAAACATACGATGGGTTTTTAATTCTTAATGTTAGCATCTCAAGAATAGTGATTATGCTTCTACTGACTGTTCCCGCCCTTCCTATGACGTGAGGTAGAAACTAGCAGCACACGTTAGAATGATTTAAAAGTTTGAGGAAATAGTCAGCTTCAGTCAAATCAGTCTGTTAGATTACTTGGTCTCTGCCTCACAAGCAGGGAAAATTCAAGGCTTATGTTATGTGGGTCTCGAAGACTCGAAACACACAGGTCTCTGGCAGCGCAAGCACTAATTACCAACCACTCAACTACAGAAGAAGCAAAAAATAGTCATCAGTCTTGTTAGCCCATAATCTGCACTTTGTAATATTTTTATTGGTGACGATAATTTCTCATGACGATACAGTTGATAACAAAAAATAGGGCGATCTGTTAACAAATGAATTTTTTTACAATAAAAAATTCAGAAAGATAGTTTGAAACAGATTGAAATTATGAATAGACTATAAATATGCATTTATTATATATAACAAATAATATTATGATTACTATATAATATTTACTTATTATGTATAGATTTTTCTACAAAGACATCAAATGCAAGAAGATTCTTACAAAATCCTAATGGTGAACAATGTGTTTCTACGTTCAGATAAAAAATAAAACGTAAAATTCATAGGTTTTAAAATGAACAACTAGCAATACTGTCAGCTAGGACAAAGTTAGATTGACATTCCCGGCTGTGATTGATGTCTTTACTTTCGTCGGTATGGTACTTGGGTAGCAACCCAAGAATGGACCATTCGGCTCTTTCTTGTCACTATATTTTATTATATTCATTGTGTAACACGGGAAAAATGGTTCCCCTATGCCTGCAGGTATACTTCCAGCGCGTCCTCTCGAGCAAGTCAGGCCACAAGGCGCAACTGTTGTCGTACGTAGCTGCGTTTGGTTGCATCATCATGGCCTTCCCGCCCATCTTCATCGGCGCTATCGCTCGAGCGACAGGTCCGTTTAATGAGGTGACTCAAGTACAAAAGTCCCAGGATTTCGGAATAATTATCTAAACGTCAGAGTGTAAAATTTCTGGTAGCGTGATAATTGGGCGTAATACAAGTCTGGTGAAACCTAGATTTTTCTTGCAAATTTGATTGCGCAATTTAAATTGAAATTAATCTGAGTAAAATTCGAGGAATTTCATCCGATCTCAAACATTGTTTGTGACTTAAACATGCCCTTTTCGTTTGCTGACAATTCGAATGATGAGCAAGTGACTTTTCACATTTTCATTCACCATTACGGAGAAAGGAAATTTCTACGAACGAATCTTCTTAATTTTCTTTTTTTTAGTTAAATGAAAATAGAAGCGATATTTTGATCAAATGCTATCAGTTAGGTTACTATTTGAAATGCATTGTCATCGTTTCAAGTGATGTTTTGACTGAAGCGGTGCTCTATCCTGAAATTTCTTGCTTGCTGCCCAATTATCCCGTGAAGAGTTGAGGTTAACGAATTAAAGAAACATCTGGAAATAAAGCAAAACATGTTTTCTACATCCCTCATACAAATTACGCTCTTATGAACCTGAGAACTGGTCCTTATCCACCACATCCTCGTATCGTCCACAGCTTGGAATGAGACGGCGTTCGAGTGTGAGTCTGAAACGCAGTGCATCTCCAGCAACCACACATCAATGATCCTGCCCATCGTGATCCAGTACCTGACGCCCAGTTACGTGTCCTTCGTCGGACTGGGGGCCATCTCGGCTGCAGTCATGAGTTCCGCTGACTCGTCCGTGCTCTCCGCGTCTTCCATGTTCGCCAGGAACATCTGGAAGTCAATCTTCAGGCAGAATGTTCGTAGCTATTTCTCGCTGTCAGTTATTGAAGGGTGTTAGACATATCTGGAAGTCACTCTTCACACACAATGTTCGTAGCTATTTCTCGCTGTCAGTTATTGAAGGGTGTCAGACATGTCTGG
>VCRD01002653.1:62275-82037 GCA_006783055.1 Trinorchestia longiramus
TCAGTTATTGAAGGGTGTCAGACATGTCTGGAAGTCACTCTTCACACACAATGTTCGTAGCTATTTCTCGCTGTCAGTTATTGTAGGGTGTCAGACATATCTGGAAGTCACTCTTCACACACAATGTTCGTAGCTATTTCTCGCTGTCAGTTATTGAAGGGTGTCAGACATATCTGGAAGTCACTCTTCACACACAATGTTCGTAGCTATTTCTCGCTGTCAGTGATTGAAAGGTGTCAGACATGTCTGGACGTTCATTTTCAGATAAAATGATTGTAGATCATTTTGGCCGTCAATTACTGACTGTAGGATGAAAGTTTATTTTCAAACAAAGTATGAGTAACTCTTTACTGCTGTCAATTATCAAAGTTTGCCTAAAATATCTAGGAGTCTATGCTCGGGCACAATGAGAGTGTGACTTCGCTGTTCCTTGGGATTGCAGCATTCGGGGATCCATCATCAACCAGCGGAAAATTTATTTTCTTAATAATACGACAATTATAACCACAAATGTCATAAACAAAGCCACACAACGAAATGAGATTTAATATTTTCCCATAAATTTCAAATCTAACCCGATCTTACAAGGTTAGCATCTGGCACCTGAAACTTTCCTTGCTTAAAAGTTTAAATTAAAAGTTAAATTTTATTGCCCTAGGCTGTTTGTCAAGGGAAATACACTGAATTACTCTGCTGCCGTCAACAAAAGCTACCCGTTTATTATAGAGGGCTTTAGATCTCTATCTATCAAATGACGCCTTAGATTTACGTCACATCAGTAAATGCTTCTGTAGTACGAAGATATGATAATATATTTTTAAAATTTTCATCCTCTGCTTCAGAAATTCATTTTGCTCAATATATTCCATGTTGCACATGCATGTGTCGAATATATTCATATATAAGTGCACTCGCATTATGATGTATCTTATTTCCCATTTCTTTACTTTTTATAATAATTACTGCTTCGTGTTAGCATTTTAATTCCTTTTGTGCATCGTATCAGCTCTATGTTATTTTGTTATTCTTTAACTTGGAAATTACCATTAGGCTTTTCAGTTAAATTTTATCCCGGACAGGAGCTAAAAAAAGTGTAAACGATGTCGGAAGAGATTTTCCCTTTTTAAGAGTAAACGCTATGGTAACGAGTAACAGTCCGAAAAAAAATAATGAAGAGGAATTGTTATCAAATCGCTTACAAGCGTATCACTGTTATTGAAATTAGCTACGAAAAATTCAGTTACTGCTAGTATCTACACATGACATCGCTCTTCTTCTGTCCCTCAATCTCGATCTGAGAATTCATGGCTTTTCGAAAAATCAATTACCAGACAAGTTCACTCGTCGTACAGGAATTTGCTTACCCTACTCCATCTTCAGCTAAAGTGTCTTGTCCACTTTTTTGAGAGCAGGCAAGTGAAACTGAAATTCTGTGGGTGATGAGGGTCGGCATTTTCGTTGTCGGCGGTCTGGCAACAACCTTGGCGCTCACCATTTCTTCCATCTACGGGCTGTGGTGAGTAATGCGTAGTGCATTCCGAGTTTTATCATTTTTAAATTTCTAGTCAAAAAGTTCCTGAACGGATGCTCCTGTTCGCCAGTCTTCACTCTACGTTTCCATACATTGGCCGAAATTTACTGTGGCAAAATGGTTGAATTTTGGCAATAGATAATTCATGATAATGATCAAATTAAAAAAAAAATTAGCGTAGGAAACAGTTCGGTGCTTTTAGGCTATTAATTTGTTTCTCGGTATGAGGCCAAAAAAGTCACTTATATACACTCAGAGGCAGTTCTTGTGCGGGGAGATATGTATAATCGTTAATGTTTCATACCTACATTTTTCTTAAGTCATTTCGCCCAATGATTAAGTAAGAGACACATGATTCCCATGAGTTATATGTTTTCCAGAATTCTTTCAAACCTACTGACAACAGAAAACTTACAATTTCAGAAACCTTTTCACTCGCATTCTTTTATGTTTGATTGATTCAAGATCTCTTAACTTGTCACACTTAATGCTGTTACAGGTACCTCTCTTCCGATCTCGTATACGTGATACTGTTTCCCCAACTGCTCATGGTTGTGCACTTCAAAGACCATTGTAACACATATGGTTCACTGGCAGCCTATATCATTGGTATATTCTTCAGAACCATGGGTGGAGAAGCCATGATCGGCATCCCTGCTGTCATCAAGTAAGAGATTTCATTGTATTTGTGAGCTATGCTCTGCCCACGCACTCTTAATCTTTTAGAGCACGTAAGTTTCTAGTTTTCTAGTGTCCGCAACCAAAATTTCAATGGATATCACAAGACATATGTTAATTACTCAATGGACTTGATTTCTGTGAATGGTCTACAATATTTCATGAACACTGGGCAAGAAGATTCTAGTAGCTATTTACGCCTGTAACTATAGTTAAGGGATTCAAAGTGTAGAAAACGCATCAATGAAAATTGAAAAGATGTCACGTCCATGAGAAATGCGATTAAATGCCTCTCAACATTTTTTCCTGAAGATGGGGAGAGAAACGTTAAAATTATTCTTGCGACAAATGATTTTTGCATTTAAAATGCTTTGCTATTCATGTGTCACAAATTTTCTTAGTTTTCAACACAAGTGCTGAAAATCTTCATTCAAACCAGCATTAACCTGTTACAGATACAACATGAACTTCTAAGGATCGTTGAAAGTTATAAAGTTTGAAATTTACATTCGTCTACTTCTTTTGTACTAAGTGGTTTATCGATTGAATTCAAAATTTTCCACTATTCCGGAATATATTGAACAATTTTGCGGCATTTCTCCATTAAGGTATCCATGGTACGACGAAGAGACTGGAGAACAGCTATTTCCGTTTCGTACCTTGAGCATGATCCTGTCGGCCGTCACTTTGGTGGTTGTCTCCGAGGTCACTCAACACCTGTTCGACTCGGGCACGATTCATCAAAAATGGGACATTCTTAAGTGCATTGTGAATATCCCTGAAGATGCACTGCGTGTAGATGACTTACACGAAGGAGACATGATGATGGCTCATACTGTGATAAAGTACAGCGCCACGGATGAGATGAACGGTCGCATTAATCCAGCGTTGAGCATCGAACCTGAAGGTGAAGAGGAAGGAGACCCACTGCAAGTAAAAGCTCCGACATTCACTACACCGGCCGGACAAGTGAAGAAGCGACTTGTAGGTGAAGTGATCTCTCCACCCGTAGATGTGGATCCTCCTAAAAAGCAAGGCCAAACGAAACTGTAAGTGCTCAGACAGCTTCAATCCATTTGGCTTGTCGTGACGTTCATCGCTGGTGAGGTCAAGCACATACTGATATGAAATTATGGCAGTTTGTTTCTTGCGTAGATCACTTGGGGATGAAAAGTGATTTAAACTTAAAGAATAGGAGCAAAATAGAAATTTCGATACCGTAATTTCCCTATATTTAAATATCGAGCATCACCTTTCAGATCTCTAATAAGCTGTTAAAGTGGACGTATTTTATCTTGAGTTGTTTTTAGAAGATAGGAGCTCTTATCTATTTCTCAATTAAATACGATGAAAAATAGGTATAGCGTCTGGCAGTATAATTATGTAAGGAGTAGAAATTAGAACTTGCACTGATAAATCTGACTGGTACTCAGGCTGCGACATAAGTAGGAGCGCTGCAGGTGTGCTCACTGAAAAAGGAGCGTTTTCACTAGAAATGGGAGGGACGAAATAATTTTTAGGGTAAATTACCTCTCTTTCTAAAGAAGAATTTTATTGAGATGTGCGTCTAAAATTTGATGAATCTAAGATAGTTTCAAGCATGAGGAATAAAAGTTAGGTGGGTCTGTGGAGCACCATCTTACAGAGAAGGGATTGAGGAGCATTGAGTTCGACAATGGTTTAAGTGTGGGAGTCATGTACGCTACTACAAGCATTTGTGCAACTGCTGTCATGAACTGCTGTCATGAACTGCTGTCATGAACTGCTGTCATGAACTGCTGTCATGAACTGCTGTCATGAACTGCTGTCATGAACTGCTGTCATGAACTGCTGTCATGAACTGCTGCCATGAACTGCTATTAAGAGCATTTGTGAGGAGCGCTCTGGAAGCGCTTGTGTAAATACAATAATTCGTCTAGCTGCTGCAGCCCTCATTTATTTGAAGCGTTGTAAATAGTAAGAGTAGGACCAATATTATATTCCCTCTCATTAGTTCATATCAGAGCATTTCAATACAGAGGCCTCCCCTGACTCCTACATATATATTTTTGCATAGTTTATTGTGTAAAAAATATTTTAGAGTATTGTTTGTTTTCTAAGAACTATTTATTTTTGTAGTACTACCTAAGGCATTTCTATACAGCCACTCATAGGAATGACCGCAGATGTTAGTAAGGTTTGGTTGGGTCAAGGAAATATTTGCATATGTTGACCAGTATTCCAGGTGATTTTAATGACGTGGCACATTTGAAGCAAAAGTAAATGTACCTCTGTAATAATTTTTAAAATTTACATTAGATTACGTTGATGGAAGACTTCGAGAAATGAAACTTACTTTCGAACAACCACAATGTCGTCTAGTGCCATAAATTTACATTTGATACTCTGTTTATAAAAGTTCATCTTCTGTATGTCCTGCAAAGAATGCATTGCCTGATAGCTCAAAATACTCTTCACTGTATTTTATTTATTACAACAATTTAAATTTACCGTAAAGAGCCTTATCTTATTACTTTCTTTCCTTTAATTGCCATCATCAACCTTTTATAGTACCTATATATCGGTAGTAGTGGGAGACAAACATAACACACTGACTACAGAATTGCAGCTGGTGTGGAGCAGAAAACTGCATGACTTCTCACAATGAAGAGTTAAATATTTGTTTGTCGGAGGGGCTAGTCAGTGTTGCCACTGCTTGGTTTTAAACCTAGATCTAAATATAGCAAGCAACTTATATATATATATATATAAATTATCAAACAAGCATGGCATGTATAGTGTATTAATTCACCATACATACCCTTGATATATGAATGAAGATACACTTAAGTTGTTTATTTTATCTAGATCTGAGTTTAAAAGCTAAGCAGTGACCTGTATCTGCCAATGCTAGCGCGACCATCGATTGCTGAAAGTCCTTCCTCAAGAACTACCACTGATTTTGTGTGCTGTCTTATTGTTGCTACCTGTCAAATTATGTGTCGTATCTTTATCATACGTGTCAGAAACTTCTAATGGAGCCGATCTCAGTGTGTGACTTGTATGTGGTAGGTTTCCAATGTTCACAGTGTTGTATCCATTGTTCACTGTGACATCAAATTAATTTTACTCTAAGGTTTGCATGCTGGAGCTCGAAGGATATTTGAATGAAAGTTTGAAAAGTCATTCCAATTCACTACTCACTTCTATTTTAATAATATAGTTTTGTGGGAGTAGGATTCTTACTCAACTAAGCAAGTCTCATTCGAAGGAGGGTAAAAAGTAAAAAATCTCTAATATATAAAAATATAAAGGCCGGAAAAATGGAATTAAATATATAACACTTTCATTAGAGAGTGATTCGAAAGGCCTTTACATATTAAATTCAGTAAAATTCATACAAAAAATAATGTAATGAAGAACCTGTAACACTATGACGAATTGAAAATAAGAACCTATTTAATTTATAGCAAAATAGACGTTCATTCATTACGGGGGGGCATCATAGTGAAAAGCTTAAATGCATGGCACGACAAAACTAAGCACAACATAGTAGGTAAAATTCGATTTAGAACACATTTTATTCGGGTACTTTTTCTCATTTTTTCGAAAGAATGGCGATTTCAGGCGTAAATAAGTTATTTTTGCATTTTTGACCCAAATCGACCTCTTCTTACAGTTTTCGTGCTAGAACAAAAGTAAATAGAGTTTTGGAAAGAGCAAATTAATATCTACAATTGATCATGCCCTTTTTTGCCACCATAAGAATCACAACTCAAAAACCGAAAATCGAAAATTTTTACGATTATATTTTCACTGAGATGTCCCCCTTTAGCACGGTAGAGGATCCTCACAATCAGAATTTTAACGATATTAGCGTCAACTGCTAAAATGAGCAGCGGCTTAATCTGCTTTCCACTAACGTAAGCTGGAGCACTGCAATCATCGTTCACATCCACCACTCGTTTCGATCTGATGAGAATCGTTGAATGCGAATCTCGTGTTTAGGAAACCAATACATTTCTGGGTGTTGTTCGATGGTAGGACGATGCAAAATATTTACTTCAGAGGAACCGAGCATCGTAGTAAGAATTATCGTACTAGGTGTATTCTATGTACTACATTATTCAAACACAGAGAAATGCATTTGTGCTGGGCAGTGTGGTGTTTCTTTATAAGAAAAAGACTTCAAGTTGAGTTGTTAATGTACCATAACAGTGATGCGGAAATTTTGGTAACTAATACTTCAAGATTCTTTTATTTACAAAAAATAAATACTTTGTGTTCATTCATGATAGTCGTCAGTCATTTAGCATGGTCATATCGTTATTTAGAATAGAATTTTTATTTCATTTTACTTCTAGTCTGCTCTCTTTCCTGTTTAGTCTGATCAATGTTAAATATAAGAGTGTTACTGATAAAGCTCGTTTAAAAAAGTATTATCGGAATACTGCGTGACATGCACACCAAAGATGTTGACCTAGATTAGGAAGGCATGTAATTTAAAGTCAGCTCAGTGAAAGCTAGAAGTTTTTCAGTCTTTGTGCGTCCGATTCTCTCGAGTAATCATGTTTGAGACTGAACTAATCCCGTCATGTGCTGAGCTTAAGCGTCAGACTTGAGAATGAAATTAGGAACTTTTTCAAAACTGAACTTCCCTATTGAAAGGGCTTGTGAATTGTTTCCCTAGGAATTGTTTATTTTTATCAACACTTTTCTCCTATGTTGTGATGGATTTGCAAACAATGCAAAATTAACAACTATCTTAATGAGCGTTGAATATGTTTGAAATAATTTCAATCTTCTACAAATTGAGTTGATTTGTTTGAGTGGGACACGATAAAACCCGACAAAGAACACACAATAAAGACAGTTTGAACTGACCACTCATATTTTCGGAGCCTCTGCTCAAGATTTCAACTGTTCTCAAGTATCCATGCTACTCGAGGGAAAAAATACTTGCCTCGACTGGTTGCCCAATTTAAGAACGATGTTTTGAAAGAAATAAGCCGGGCACTACGGGTATTAATTATTGTTTTAATCAGTTCAGTTACCGACAATCAACGAGGAAATGATCGATAGCTATTGACTTATTTAAAATTCCATGTACGATGTAAACGGCGTAATTTGTTCAAAAGGCTGCTGCTGGATGGGATCATTTCTTTCGAACTTAAAATGTGCTTGGTAGGAGAGGCAGGACGATTAACAGTATTGTTGTGGAGCAACATGGCTAGCATGGCTGGAAACATAGACTGAGTATCTAAGATGCAGAAATGTTAATCCAAAAATTAAATACAATTCCATCAGAAATTCGAACATTTAATTCGTTCAGTATTTTTTTTTACAATGGTTTCCTCTGTTGTAGGTAGGTAAAGCATAATTGTTGTTTGATCTAGCGTACTCACAGACGGAAGGAGCAGGTCACCGTACGAGTACTGCTTGAGTATCATGTTGACTGACTGTTGTACCTCTACGCTGTGTGATGTGGTCGTGGCTGAACAGAGTAGATGTTATTGTAGGTGTTGTGTGATGTGGTCGTGGCTGAACAGAGTAGATGTTATTATAGGTGTTGTGTGGTGTGGTCATGGCTGAACAGAATAAGTGTTAGGTGTTGATAGTCTTGATGCTGTAGTGCCTGAACTATAGATGAAATTTTAGTGTTCTAGCGTTAATGCAACACCCACGTTAAAAGAGATATTGACTTTTAATTGGATAGATGAATTCTTTTGGATAAAATGAAAAATGACATTAGATTTTCATATTTTTGCAGTTTCAAGTGATTGTGGGCATTTCGTATTCATCGTTGAGTAATCACTTTTACTAACTTAGATTTTATCCAAACGAGTAAGCCTAGTATTATTACCTTAACTGAGGCATTTTCTATTTAATAAAATAGAGATAATTAAATGTGATTCAGAAATACTGTTGAAAGAAAAGTAATGATAAATTAAAGTTTTTTTGAATGTTCTGTGTTCATACTCTATCTGAGAATAACACACACTGCGTAGGTAAAAGTAATAGCTTGTTCATTACTGGAGATTTCGAGGCGAATGCAGAATTTACGTCATTAGAGTCATCCATTCCGTGCGGATCAAATTCAATCGAAATTCTTGCGTTATTATTTCTATAAACTGAACAATCACTACTGTTTTGAAAAAATGAATCAATGCTTGATCCCTGTTAGATGAATATCAATTTCTGTTTGACTAAGTAGTAAAAATGAAACTTTTCCTTTAAATAGCATCGTTAACAATTGCATCTGCTCTTCTTACATGTGTAGCTCATGAAATGGCAAAGTATTCTAGTTGTTGTATCGCAAGTTTCACTCGCTTCATCAGTTCATGAGAAGCTTCTAGCGTGTATCATGTAATAAATAGATATAGAATTGCAATATAAGAATAAATTAGAGCTCCATAAGCTAGAGATACCCTGATGTTGTTCTCACATCCCAATTTCCTGAGGCCAGACCGTTTTGACTTGAGTTGAGCCAGGCGCTTTCAAAGGAGGTAAGCTGTCCAGTTTTTAACCTTGCTTTGGACAGCGACAAACTTTGTCATGAACAAAGGTTCTTTACGTCACATGACTCTTATCTTGACCAACCGTTACTAATTTAAGACCCTGGTAGATTTGTTCACTGCATAGTAGCCACATCTCCCGCCCTCCGGTTTGCATTTTAACTTGTTCAAATGTTTTTCATTTCACCCATATTCTTCAGTTATCGTTGGCTAAGTGTGAGATCGTTATTGTCAAACGTTGTAGTGTTACTGTGCTAGGAAGCTAATGTTATACGTATTTCAGAACGAGTAAAATCAACGTCTTAAATAGATTTTCAACAACAATTTTAACTTTTTTTTGCTCTAGTTGTTTTCAAATTAGAGAATTAGTGACACTACTTTTGTAGTGTCTGTTGCTAAGATAATTCTCTAATCATAAAACACCACTTAATTTTGGCCTTTCATTCCTGTACAACTCTATCGTGTTGAGAATAATTTTGACTTTTCAAAACATATTAGATTTATTTATTTTGAAGCATTTATTATCAACCAGTGTAACTTCTGATTTTTTGTAACTATGGTAGAAAACGCTTAATTTTCCTGGATGTTTTACTTTGTAATGAAAAATGTGAAATATGTTGTTACATATTTTCGATTCAGTGAGTTAGTTTTTCTTTAGATTGTATAATACTCGTTTTACGATTATTGAGCGATGCATATCTTGATTGACTATTGTTGTTACAAAGTTTTAATCTCAAATTAAGTGAAAATATCATGTTGTTGAGGGAGATGATAAGTCCCAGTACCATATAGAGTTTATCCGTAGATGGTAAATTTATTGATCGTTCACTGATTAAATTTGACTAGCTAGATGATTAATATTTGTGGAGTTAGAGAACTGTAGCGGCTTCGTTGCACTTGTGTGTCTGTTGAAAATGTGGCGTCCGTTGGCTCTAGTTTATGAAAGTTTTGGCCTCGTTAATAAAAGATCCCAGGGTATTGATGCACGAGGCTTACCATAGACATAATGTTTAGCTATAAGGCCTTACAGAACTCCTACTGTCATATTCCTGTTGTTATACGTTGGAAAATTTTATCGCAAAAGATATTTCTTAGCAGTTTTCATCGGTCATGTCCCATAATTTGAGAGACAACGAAAACATGTGCAACTTGACATTTTCTTACTGCTCGAGATTATAAAGGAATTTTTTGATTATCAATAACTATTCGGATTTAAATACATATTTTTAAAATTGAAATGAGAAAATTGATGCCACCACAAATGCAGGCCTTGTATTAGTAGTTTGGCTCTCAATATCGAAATTGCAGGAACAACACAAAAAATGTCAATGATAGTAACTCAACGAACTGTCCATATGTACCCAAACTGCTCAAATGCTTCGAAAAAACGAAGAATTGTTTACGATATTTTTTTTCATAATATTGGCAATGTCTAAAATCTTGTGTCATGCGAGAGATTCTCAAGCTTAGGAAGACCAGCAGCTCGTGTGACTTGACTTTGGAACATTCAACTCAGACGAAACATTTTCTAACGTCTGCTCTGACTGTGCTGCTGTAAAGAGATGTTAATATAATGCTACCTGGGATGCAAGCTTTTTATTGAGTCCTTGCTACAGTGATGTGCCCATCCAAGTTTTCTCGTAGACGATGCTCATCTAAATCCTTTATTGATAATTTTCTAGTTGTTCAACTTCCCACACGTGTCTCCGGGGTAAAGAGAAAAAGTCAACATGGTCGTAGACTTCTGTACACTGCTAATTCTAATTCACAAAAAACTCAAGTTTATCTACATTTAGAGAATTAACAGTGCTTTAGAAAAGGATTTGGACTCGGATTTCGTCACGCAGCCATTTCAGCGACACAAGAGCTGTTTATAGTACAGGATACAGCAACATAACTTCCTTTTCTCAAATTGATTTGCGTTTAAAAAAGGAAGTTATGTTGCTGCATCCTGTAGAAAATTAGAAATGCTCTAGTACCAGCATTCAGTCAATGCCTATTCTCGAACGTGACGAAACAACCTCATTTTAAGTTGAAGCATGACACAGACTGGCATTTTATACTATGAAGCGTAATGCTCTGCACAATTTTTCAACGAATAAGTGAGAATACTGATGTTTCCTTTGTGGGTTGATAGGAGAAATGACAGAAAGGCAAAGACTCTTCAATTTATTAGTTGAATTTAGTTTAGTAAATGTGTGAAAGTTCGGAGGAATGCGTGTTAGAGCGAAGTTGTAAAGTGGTCGAAGAAATAGAAACTGGGGAATCTGAGAAGGATTCTAGATTTGTTGCTATAATTAATTACAAACAAGATTAACACGTTTCCTGCGAATGCCTAGCCGTTGCAAATCTTCACTTTGTACACTTAGTCCCTTGAAAGCTTTGAAAAAATTACAGAACCTCACCTGAGTGACCCAACGGTGGGTTACTACACAGGAAATGTGTCAATAAACAAGCAAGATTATTGAAATAATAAGATGATGAAATTTATAAGATAGATTGAGAGTGGATAGCTGCACATGCTTAGCAGCTATCAACACTCTGGCTAGACCTCCCCTCTATTAGACGGATAAGGTGTGGCACATTTGCTTTGTTATGGATGCAGAGACACCAGAAATCAACAGGGATGTGTTACAAAAGTGATACCGAGCTAACAGACTGGAACATGCGAGAGACTGATGGTGTTGTAATTCATTTTGTCATATAAAATAGACGGACAAAAAGCAACGTATGAAGCGATACAAAACACATGTGATTGAGACGTAGTTGTAAGTTACATTTGGTTCAACCTTTGTGTTATTATAGGTCGCTGTAAAATTTTGTTCAAAAATACAGCAAATTTGATGTCGAGGGGCAACTTTTTACTCATCGATAGATCGATAGTTGGGATCAGTTACAGCGATTTATTGTGGGCTCGCGGAGGGCCGTCTAGTTTGATAAGAATTAGATCTGACGGGAAGCAGTCGGATGAGAATTATAAAAGGCAACAGAACCAGAATTCAGAGCGGGAGTCTGGGACTCATAGTTATGTGGGAGCTAGCTTTTCAGAGCAGTTACAGGCAAGAACTTCTTTTACGGAAGATAAGTTCGATTTTGTTTGTGGAATTTGGAAAGAAAAAAAGGAATAAGAAAAAGATTTCAGCTTAGCCTTGAAAAAACTATGCTTGTTTAAACTCGGTGTCTATTTCCTGAATCTAAACATTCTTCCTGTAAAGTACAAAACCACGAAAACATTCTTTGCCAATTCCCAATTATGAATCCAATTTGACTGTGCGAAACCTCCTCTTTATATTAAAGGTGATTTTGAAACAATGATGGTGTTACCTCGAGGTAAGTCAAGATGATGTTGGTATCACCTCGAAATAAGTCAAGACAATGATGGTGTTACCTCGAGTTAAGTCAAGATGATGATGGTATCACCTCGAGGTAAGTCAAGACAATGATGGTATCACCTCGAGTTAAGTCAAGATGATGATGGTATCACCTCGAGGTAAGTCAAGACAATGATGGTATCACCTCGAGTTAAGTCAAGATGATGATGGTATCACCTCGAGTTAAGTCAAGATGATGATGGTATCACCTCGAGGTAAGTCAAGACAAGGGCTTAAAGTATGTTATAGCAACAGCTGCATGAAAATATGGCGACTAAAATATCTAATACATGAGGTAGGCGTGAAGGGGCGAACGCCAACAGTTTGAGTAAACTATACGAATTGCAAATAAAGGATACGAACCTAAGTACCCAAATTCTACTAATTAATGAAAAGGTAAAAAAATGAGTGCAGGAAAAAGCGTCATGTGCCTAGACTGATGTCTCATTACACTGGACACCATGATCTTTTCAAGAAAGATGGCGTCTATCTAAAAAGAGTGAACTGTAATCTGCCCAACACGGAACTAAATGATCTTCGATAACGCAGGAAAGTAATAAAGAATTCGACTATCACACGTTCTAGTCCATACAAATTACGATCACACAACGCATCCTACTCTACACTTCAAAAGGGAAAGGGAACGAACAGCGCAACCGACACGAACAAGCCAAAACACAAACAGCTCCCCCGACGTAACGGTATCACTTGACTTCAACTCTGCAGCAGACATCTCTTGCGCTGCAAGAGACACTTGCATCGGCATCGGCAGCCTGACAGCATCAATTGGGATAACCTAGGTAAAACCGTATTATCACACCACGATTATAGTCCAGGACTAGTGAAGATACTGGTTGGCAACGTACAAAGCCTCCTACCAAAAATGTCGGAACTTCAAGCCATTGCGTCAACGTTGTCACAAGACATCATAGCAGTCAATGAAACATGGCTAAATTCTCAATGGAAGACATCTCCCAGCGTAAGTCTCAATAAAAGGATACGTTTTGCAAAATGTCGACTAACCATCACACAACAACAGAGAGGGTGGTTCCCTTATCTACATCAAAGAAAAGCTGCAACCACAAATCAAAACTAACCCTTTAGCGACGAATTTCTTTTTCTAGTTTCTACTTTTAAGCTCACGAAAACCGTCTGTACACTGATGCAATGAAGCACGCTGAGAGCCAGGCAGCCAAAATAACGACGCTGTATGATGCCGCCGCGTTTAAACCTAGTAGCAACCTCATATTGCTCACATATAATATAATTTTAACATAATTAGCATTTTTCTGATGTTCCCCGTGAGTGCCATACGGCGGTAGAGGGCTAAGCGAGCAACAGTAAAAAGGAAATACTACATCTCACCATCCAACCGCATCCAGAACAAACTATCAAAATTGTACTCGTGTATAGGAACCCAACCTGTACAGCAATTAAAAATGACGAACTCTATCATTATCTTGATGATATGCTTAGTGCTCCTAACGAAACACTAATCATGGGAAACTTCAATTTGTCCCACATAAACAGGACTACTCTTCAAAGTCAAGCACCCGGTTCAAAACTTATTGATCTGATGAATACAAATTCCCTGCTGCAGCATGTCAACGAACCAACTAGACGAAACAACATTCTTGACCTCGTCATGACGACCACTGACCTCAGCATAAATGGATTAGAAGTTACAGACAAGATCGGAGACCACCAGACTTCACGCTCGAAGTACAAGACCCTAACTCAAGGACTCAACATAAACAAGTCCTCGACCACAAACGGGTAAACTTTGAACTAATGAAAGAAGAGCTTGGCAGCAATAACTACGAAGTACTCATGAGCAACAAAAACGCCGAGGAATGCTACATGATACTCAAAGAAAAGATTGCAACCGCTACAGAACACCATATCCCAAGAAAGCAAATTAGGCCAACCAATAACCCTCCTTGGTTCTCACAAGAGATTAAACGCCTCATCAATGTAAGACGACAGTCATACAGAAGACTTTAATGATATCAAACAGAACCCCATTGTTAAGAACATATATACGCATGTGGGGCTGCTAAACGACCGATAGAATCTACAAAAAGAAATAAAAAAATTACAGTTGTAGCACAAGCTAAAACTAACCCGAAGAGCTTCTACAAATATATAAACGGCAGACAACTCAAAACTAAAAAAAAACAATATTGGACCACTGATCGATTCTGAGGGCTCAACCCTAATGAACAACAAAAGCAAAGTCAAAATTCTTCATACATATTTTACTTCTGTGTTCACTCACAAACACTTAACTAAAATCCCTCAACCTCATGCTTTAAATCCACAAGAAATCCTGTCAGATGGCATATTTACATTAAAAGAGGTAAAAAAACAGCTCAGCATTTAAAACCCATGTAAGTCAAACGGACTCGACGGTCTTGGTCCCCGGATACTCAAAGAAACAGCCAAAGTAATAAGCGAACCTCTAACAAACTTATTCAATCGATCACTTGAAACTGGAATAGTTCCGGAAGATTGGAAGCGGGCAAATGTCACTCCTATTTTCAAGAAGGGTTACAAAAAAATACCTAATAACTACCGTCCAATCAGTTTAACATCTGTCATCAGCAAAACAATAGAAAGATTACTTAAAGTCCGTATAACAAAGCACCTTAATGACCAAAATCTTATTACTGACACCCAGCATGGATTCAGGGAAAAACGTAGCATTTTTTTTGGAGAAGTTAACCGCATATGCGACCGTAGAAAAACCGTAGACCTTGTACATACGAGTATATCTAAACTTTCAAAAAGCCTTCGACAAAATTTTTCACGAAAGACTCATGGCCGAAGTGGAAGCGCATGGAATACGAGGCAACTACTCCTAATGGATACGAAATTGGCTCACTGGCCGCACTCAACTTATGGTGATTCACGATCAAGCAAGTGATTCAACGCTTGTAATATCAGGAGTCCCTCAAGGGAGCGTTTTAGGCCTGCTCCTTTTCATCATCTACATAAACGATTTTGATGTGAGAATCATA
Organism: Trinorchestia longiramus; assembly: GCA_006783055.1. Taxonomy (NCBI): domain Eukaryota; kingdom Metazoa; phylum Arthropoda; class Malacostraca; order Amphipoda; family Talitridae; genus Trinorchestia; species Trinorchestia longiramus. The sequence goes on from VCRD01002653.1 coordinate 77,370, forward strand.
AGTAAAATCAACAAGTTCGCCGATGACACGAAACTGTCACAAAACATTCACCGAAAGGGATAGAGTATCTCTCCAATCAGACCTCAACCGTGTTCTACAATGGACCGAAACCTGGCAAATGAGCTTCAGCTGCGATAAATGTTCAGTAATTCACGTTTGTGTAAATAACCGGCATTTCCAACACACGATGTATGACATACCTGTTGTGATCTATTTATAATGTCACTCATCAGTCCCGAGCAGGCATTGAATATCCTTACCTTTTGTCTTACTCGGAGTGAGCGCCTGAGGGAGTAAGGGACCGTCGAGGAACCCAATGGGAGAAAAGACAATTAAAGGCAGGATGAGTTTGTATTTAGGCATTTAAATATTCTGTTAGTTATTATTTTTTCGTTCTTCGCCGCACACGTCTTGATGTCGAGTACTGGCGTACTGACATCTTGCCGGGACGTGCTGAATTGGAGCGCGTGGCGAGTTGCAGCGCGTGCACTTCTTGTTAGTGCATAGGCCAGACAGGATGGCTGGTTTCTGCTTCCGTTGCTCTGTTGTTGTTTGTGTGCTTTCTTCAGGTGATGAGTGTTCTTATGGAGATGTTGACTTTGGAAGCACTGGGTAGAGAGTCCGTGAAACAGAGTTTTTCAACCTCCTTATATTGAGCGGTTGGCTGGGCTCTGCTGCCTAAGTGTGACCGCTCATTGGTTAATGTCGTGCTTCCGGTCGTAACGGATACCTAGTCTCGTCGCTGGATTCACTTCCTGTGTCCTGTTTGCTCATTGGTCGCTGAAAGCTAGCCTCGTCGCAGTATTCGTTTGTAGTGGAGCCATGCGATTTACTATACACCTATTGAAACAGTCCAACAACAACAACAACAACAAAGACATCTAGGTGTCATTGCCACTAAAAATGTCAAACACGACAAACAAGTGGAAAAAAGCGTTAAAAATGCGAGCAGGATTCTTGATTTCATTGCACGAAACTTTGAATACAAGTCAAAGGACATAATATTACCGCTCTATAAAGCGCTAGTCCAACCTCATTTAAAATATGCAGTGCAACTCTAGTCTCCTACCCTACGGAGAAATATTAACACATTTGTTGCGATGCGACCCACCGGTGGGTCACTTAGGTTAGGTTCTGTAATTTTTTCCAAGTCTTCTAGTGATTATGTGCACAAAGTAAAGATTTGCACCGGCTAGGCAATCGCAACAAACGTGTTAATAAAATGAAATGTTTTTAGCGGAAAGCAACGAAGATGATTCCAGAACTCCGTAATCTCAACTACGAAAAACGTCTTCAACGTCTTTAACTTATCTCCCTAGAATAAAGAAAACTGCGAGGACGACTTATTGAGCCCTACAAGTATCTCAACAGCCTTAACAATGTTACCCTGGAATTGCTTTTCGAAAGAGGCGGTAACGTACAAACCAAAAATAGCGGCCAAAAACTATTACTGAGAAACTTCAAGACATCCCAAGGTATGAACATCTTTCCCGTTAAAATTGCCGCTACTTGGAACCAGCTGCCAGAAAACATGGTTTCTGCTGGCACTGTGAACACATTCAAAAATCGTCTGAACAAATATTGGATTACAAACCCCCCCCAGTATTACAATATTACAACGTACTAACTCTATGTTCCTAACTTCTAGGACCAGTGTATGATTGAGATAAATGCGCGTGATGGAAATGCCCGTGCGGGAGTGAAATGCGTGTACATGACTTAATTGACTTCAGTGGTTAAGGTGCCCGCACATGATTGATAGATTTACTTTACACGGCATGGAACTTGGGTATCGATCCAAGAATGGGCCAAACGGCTCGTTCCTATTGTCTTATTCTATTCTATTCTTCTATTCTACAATTAAGTTTTCAGTTAGGCTCTTCTGGCTGCCCTAATATTTTATTCTATCATGTTCGCCAATTCTCAAGTAATGTGGTCACAGCTCATGTGAATATAACAGCCAATTGTGCTTATAGTTTTTTCTGTTGTGCAGGAAATTGGTCATCAAAAACAGGATTCATTTTCAAGCTGACATTCACGATCTTAAACACCTGTAACGTCCGTTTACGGAAATTCAGGTCATCAAACATTTTCCAAAAACTTGGCTAAGCGCTGCGCGTTTACCTGTCGTATTTAGCAAACTTGCTTAATGCATAGTAGCAATGGTCTTCAATCTGCAGGTTGGAAGAGTACAGGAAGTGAATGCAGTTTGATTTAAGTAACTTTCCGTCTCATCTAGCGAGGACTTTAGGAGCACGGATATCATCAATAAATGGAAGGACTATAAAGGCCTTATGCCGATTCATACATGCAAATTACCTCATAAATTTGCATGCAAAAATGTAAAAGTTCGAAGATTACAAAGAAAATAACTAATTTATCCAATAATGTAGAAAAGGTAGTAAAAATACATTGTAATATTGCTATATTTAATGACATGATTTACAATCCTTCATTACTACCTCAAAAAATGCTATTGTAGTGCGGTAAATAGCTATATAGAATTGCAGAGTATTTTTCCATGACCTGTAGTACGATTTTAAAAGCCATGTGTGACCTTGGCTTTCAGAAGTATTCTTTAACAATGTTGGAAAAAATACTGGGACTGAAGGAGGGCATAGTTATCAGCGTCAACAAATATAATATTTACACGTCAAAGGTAAGGCGGACTATGGATGGAAAAACTGAAGAGCATGATACAAGTGTGGGTGATGTTGAGCATTGCATGGGTCCGCACAAACTACGTTGTACAGATCTAGAAACAATTAAAATCATAGCTCGTGAGTCTTTCAGACGCAACTTTGAAAAAAAACGCAAGTATAAAAACGTAACATAATTACATAACTTACATGACTTTTTCTAAGTTTGTATGACTGATAGTACAAAACGTAATAGTGCAACGCGAAAAGAATGCAGGACTTGAAATTTAGAAAACAAAAACTGTTTTAGAAACAAACTCCAGTAAATTGAACCGAATATTGGTTCACAAGCATTACAACAAACCTGACATTTATATTATGTACATGCAAATGAATGCAATACTCTACTTATTGAGTAAAACAGTTGATGAAGAAGAAAGATTGCGTTTCGAATACTCAAATCATAATTTATAGCCTTAATAACGCTTCTTGATTGATTATTCAAAATAATAAGTTGGAATGTACATTCTTGGCTTGTTTTAGTTGATAGTTTTGGTGACACGCTGAGAGTTGTTTTTTGGCGTTGTATGAGATAGTATTTTTCTTCTTAGATCAGACGGACGGTTAATTTTAGCAAAGTTTGTTCAGAGGGAGAAGTATTCAATACTCCTTCCCCTCTTTCCCCAGTTCCTTCCACGTAACATTCCACAATCCAGGAACAACTGTGCGAGTGTAAGCGTTTTGCCTCTAGTGAAGCGGGACTTGATAATTGAATTTACTGCCCTAGATTCCATACCTCACGCCTGCTTCTATCAAGAGGATTATTTTTTGGAACGTTTACTCAATCCTTGGTTATAAAGAATTTTTAATTTGCTAGATACAATTGTTTTACTACTTAATGTTACAGGCTATTACAATTAAACTCATAAAATTGGCAAAAATGAATTGTTCACTCTCCATGACAATAACTTTACTTTACCAGAAGAGTTTGCTTAAGGACGAGGCTAATATCCTGTCAATAGGTCATTGACAAGCCATGATGTGCGTAACCAACTCAAAAAATTCATTTTTCGGCTGAATCTAACCTGAGGAAAAATCCTGTCCATGTATATTCGAACGTCATATTTATGAAACAGTTAAACAGAGTGAAGACACTTGATAAATGTTTTGCTTACAAGAACTTGCGGGACAATTTTGTGCTCGCCCACGACCATGAGTCTGGACTGTGTTAGTTAACATACGAGGGAAAACAAGCCACAAGGCTGTACTCTCTTCATAAGGTTTACAGCGGAAACACAACACACTGCAGAGTCAGTAACAATAGAATAGAAATTCAGTATAAAACAAAAACTTAACAGAAACATTGAACTTTTTTGGTTCTATTTTCTCCAGCCCATCATTTTTTTGAACTTTCCTTTTATTTCATCCATCATGCCTCCACCATATCCATCATCGTATTCGTAGTCATACTCGTACTCATAATCATCGTATCCACCGTAGCCTCCACCACTGTCCCCGTATCCTCCTCCATCATCATAACCACCTCCTCCTCCACCGTATCCTCCTCCACCCCCACCACCCTTTCCCTTACCACCACCACCCTTTCCTTTGCCACCTTTTCCTTTGCCGCCTCCACCTCCATACATCATCATACCGTATCCACCACCACCTCCACCACCCTTACCTTTTCCACCTCCTTTACCCTTGCCCTTGCCTCCTCCCATCATACCGTACATCATACTCATCAAACCTCCACCTTTGCCTTTGCCTTTTCCTCCACTAAACATGTCCTTAAACAGGCCGCCCTTTTTGCCTTTGCCGCCTCCTTTTCCACCGCCTTTTCCACCGCCACCTCCACCATACATCATTCCCTTACCCACAGGTACGAGAGCAATGTAAGTTCCCTCAAACTGGTCTCCTCCATATCCACCACCTCCTCCACCGTAACCTCCTCCTCCTCCTCCTCCACCACCATAACTGCTAACACTTCCTCCTCCTCCGTAACCACCACCACCACCACCACCACCAC
>VCRD01002654.1:18495-66888 GCA_006783055.1 Trinorchestia longiramus
ACTAAATAATTATAATTATAATAATTGTTGTAATATATCGTCATGTAGGTAACTAAATAATTGCTACAGTAGATTACAAGAAGAAAATAGACGATTATTTACAGCACTGATATTTCAGGAGTTAGTTTGAAAACGTTCCCTGACAGCCATTTCATAGCTGACGCGTTCATGTCACAGAAATTAACCTGTTAAGCGTTATTTACATCATACGATGTTTGTACGAGTTGCATTGTACCGGCAACTTACACCATATGATGTAGATGCACGACGGTACCACAGCGGCGTTAACATCATATGATGTTATAATGTTTATTAGTTCAATTAGCGAGTGAATTATTAGTTCAATTAGTTTAGTGTTCAATTATTGTCGAGTGAGCGGTGAGCGTTAACAGGTTAAGGATGAAAAGTAGGAAATAAATTTAGTTCTATACAGTGAACTAAACGAACTTGGAGAAGCTCCCAAACAAGATCCACTTTATGGGATACTTCATATGAAAATGAATTAAGTACACAAACCTTACCCATATCCACGTGAACAACTCCTTACTAATTATAAACAATCCTAAAAACGTCGTCTCGAGCAGTTCAGAGGTACAAGTGAACTTGAACAGTGCTGTATTGACAATATTATTTTAATTCATTCACTGCCCTTAAGCTCTCCTATCTTCAATGAATTAAATTATCTATATAAAAAGGAAACGCGTATTTACCACAGCATGAGCAACAGTACAGGAACACAGCATGAGCAACAGTACAGGAACACAGCATGAGCAACAGTACAGGAACACAGCATGAGCAACAATACAGGAGTATAGCCACAATAAGTAGCAGCAAGAAGAGAAAGGGCAGCAGCAGGAAGGCAGTGACACAACAGGCAAAATAGCTTAGGCCTAAGCACAACAGAAGCAGAGGGAGAGGCCCCTATTCATACAGGGCAGGCACGGCCGACCTGGCTTTATTGGATGCCTTGGCTAAGTAAGTAAAGGTCTGTAGCAAGGTCAGCCAAAGGCAAGGAATCAATTGTAAGTATCTAGTGCATCGACTGCCAGCATGAACCAATATTCAAGAAAGGAACTTACATTCTATTCATTTTAAACATTGATTTCTAAAACTTGGTCACGTGATGAGAGCAGCATTCGCGTTAAGCCTTACCTTCTTGTTAAGGAACTATGTACATGCAGACCAGTAAGCGCATCTGTAATGAAATGAAATTTTTGAATGAGATCAAAGTGTATGAAGGGTTAACACAATATCCCAGTTTGTTTTTATTTGAGACATTTTTTCGGTACATATTCAAGCCGAAAAGAAATAAATTACAAGGTAACCCTCAATAAAATAATACATTATGGCTGAAATTCTGCTTTTTCAAGATTATGAAAGCGAAAGTTTAAAATTTTTCCAAAAACTCAACTTGGTAAGTTTAACTACAATAGTGAAAACTACTGTTCGTCTTCAATAATAGACTACGCATAACATTCTTGCTTTACTTCAAATGCCTGCTCCTAGTGTAAGATGGTACGAAGATTTCGCTGAAAATCTTCGAAAAGGGAATTCTGATTGCCAAATTTTTGTATTAGAACTAGCATTTGCATGGAACCATCTGCTCGCACAAGAAAATCAAGCGATTTCATACTTACCAAAGCTATCATGAACTTTTACGAGTCATTAGACAGCATGAGTGGCTAACTGTAGAAAATTCTAAATCAAAATATTAAGATTTTTTCACTATCGAGCCAAGTTTTTGCGTTTTTAACACGCGATGCTGAGTTTTTGTTTAATTTTATAGAGTGCCCTATTAATTTCGTTTTGCTTGGAGCACCACATCCCTTGAAAATAGAAAATTTCTTGCGCTGTACGAATATTTTGTACAACCCAACACTAACGAAATTTACAAAAAAAAAACAATTTACAAAAACTTAAACAATTAAGACAATTAAGACAATTAAGACAACAACAATTAAGACAATTTGATCCTTTCAGGATCAAATATCGCAATTTACTTACTACAGAAGTCTTCAGCCCTAATTTTATTTACGCTCGTCGGCTACTGACACGTTAACACGATATCAATATTCTTGTAAAGTCCTTGATCAGTAATTTACCAATAAACAACAAGAAAGTAAGATAAAATGCAACTGCAATCTGACGGGGCAGATACATTTTACAGATAACTCAGCAGACTGTATAATCCTTCACTGCTACGAGCTTCTCCCACCGTACGAAGGACAGAACACCCGAGGCAGCACGCGTTCACTCTGAAGACCTTTAGTGTACAAGACTGGACTTCTCTTTAACGAAGTTAATTAAGACACACGGACTTGTTCTGAGTGACGTTGAAGCGCCCTGCCCGTCCAGGCTCGTGATGATTGGGTGATACAGGGAACTGCGCAGCGGTTGCTCCTGGTAGCGGGCACGAAGGAATTAAGTTGTACTGAGCCAAAAAATACCTAACAGCTACTCGGAGAGAAGTTCCAGAAAATTGGGAAAGCTTCGCTAACATTTTAGGCTTTTTTGTCTTCCACACCAGACAATTTTGATGAAAGAAAAGTTTCGAGAAAGGAAATTGTTTCGAGCATGCAAAGTAACATACATGAAAATTCAAGTGTAAGGTACCAACTGAAAATAATGACTTTTTAAATGATGCAACAGTTTAAATTCCTTTTTCTTTACCACAAACATCTGAGCTGTTTAATGTATTTTAAAATAAATATAGTTTCAACGGTGGTTATATGACTGACACGTATCATTTCAAATCCTAGATTTGCTTGGTACACGTATAAAGCTAAGTTGACGTAAGTTTTTTTTTTGGATAGAATTCACTGTTTTCAGTAATCCTAAATTATTTTTTCTTTGGATATTACAGACAACTTCCATAGCTCGAGACTCACTGAACATTTATCAGAAGTGAACGCATTAAATTAAGTTAAGTTTTAATTTATGAAGAATTATACTGTAATTTAAATAGAATGTTAGATATTTAATCGATAATTAAATGTCACTTAACGTCAAAATAAAAGTACTTTTCCTCATGGAACACAAAATTACGAAAATTGACATAAAAGCGAGAAAGACGTCAGTTAAAATTATTTGATGAGCATCCTGAGCAATTTCCTATCTCACAAAAGCCCATGATTTAGCTCTGCTTAATCGACACAAATAATACGGGAAAGCAGGAGCTTCCAGTTATTCAAGGTATTTGCCAACACCTTACATCAACTAACCGACAAGAAGCAGGTTTTTTAATCGGCGGATTCCACTTACAGAGAAAGCTGTTCTTTTCAGAACAGGTTTAGCAGCAACTTCAGGCCAAGGAGGCGATGGATCGCTGTGATAACGGAGAAGATGAAAGCAACAAACTAGCCTCTTTTATAGACAGTCTCAAGTGTTGACACCTGCTCATAATGAGATCGATAAGATTGCGCTTGTCCCTTCGAAAACCTCGGTAAAACAAAGAGAAGTAAGAAAACGGGGACACAGTCACGTGAAATTGTATTCTTTGATTTACGGGAAATCGTTCGAAAACAGAGGTGTGGGCGAGGATAATAACGCATCATCATGCATGATTGTATTCTTTCTTTCATGAAGCATCGGTCAAACAAAGCAGAGGTGTAGGAAAGGATACATGTGCTGACGTTATCACGCAAGATTGTGCATTTTCTTCAAGAAAAGTAAGTCAAATGAAGCAAAAGTACTCGAGAGAATACAAGGAAACCACTGCAAATCTAATTACAATTCTCGTTCCATAACCTCCAATCAAATACGCTACGTTCTTCGCTTTATGGACTTGAAACTAATGAAGTGCAAGTGGGTGCGAGAAAATGAACATCATTGCAAGCACGTGAGAGATCAACAGGAAGGTTCACATCAAGTATCATGCAACGGACATTGTTGTAAATTTATTTCATGAACTGACATCTACGAGGTCTGAGACATGACTAATGCGACGCGTTAACACGAGAAACAAAGAAAACAACCGTAAGCTTTACAGAGATTATTGAGAGTAACAAGATAGTGCGAACTTTGCTTCGTTTTATGACATCAGCGACAGCGAAGCAGGTATATGGTTGAGATCTAAGAAACAGTAACCCTGGACTATAATTAGATAATTGCGTTGGCCATTTTGTTCGCATTAAGACGATTTTGCTCATCGTTTCTAATGAAGCAGCCTGAGGGTGGTGAATAGATACATTTAGCAGTAGAGTGCCAAGCGATATCTTGGACGCCCGTTTTATCCATTAATAAAAACGCACTCTGTACTTTACTTGAAGTACCTGAAAACGTGAAGTCGCAGCTGAAAAACGTGCGAAAAGAACCGAGAGAAGCGTACGCTCTTGACAGCATCAAACAAGTTCGTACTTTCGCTCGCTAGTCTCAGTCCCAATGTCTAAAGGTTGTTAAATTTCGCGGGCTCGGAACAAGAACGTGAGAAATAAGAAAGGAGTTTCACCTGGTGTTGATGAGACCGATTTACTTGTGTACTAAAACCACCTGAAAAAAAATTAGAGAAGAAATGAAGCAACGACAGAATTGCATCAAAGAAAACCTGCAAGTTGAGCCTGTCATTATGGAGACCAATGCACTATATTGTGTACTACATGGCCGACTGACCAAAGAAAAGGCGCTCGGAACAAATTGACGAGCATTAGTAGAACGTAAGAGATAAAATAATTGTGGTGGAGCTAGCATAGGAACATCAGCTCGAATGACTTTCTGCGACACATTTGCCTAAAAGCTTCATGCAAATGAAGCAGAAGCCCTAAAGGAAATCAAGGAACATTACGACGCAATAAAATGTTCAGGGAAGATTGCTAGCGCTATGGGAGTGCCCAGCAACATGCGTGTAGAAGAATCGTTTAATTAATTCTGGGGGAAATGTAGCACAATGCCAAATGAGGAAGAAAATGCAAAGAAAGAACCTGAAAAAAATAACGAACATAAGAGGTTTCGCAGGTCACTTTATTCCAGTTACTTTCGACCAGCCGATGGCAAAAAGGAAAAAGAATGTAAGGAAAAACTACGACGCCTAAGTGCACTACTGATATGATCGATTAGGCTTTGCAAGAGACTTTCCGGATCATTAACTTCGCACTAAATGAGTGAGATGTCCGAGAAAACTGAGGGATATTATGATAGAGTTAGTAATGCCGCAGAACAGCGTGAAATAACAGGCTGCACTTCCATTACCCTCTCATCACGCATGGTACAGCGGGGGTACGGTACGTAACTGCCACAAAGTTCCGGTCACCAGAGACAAAGACACAAATGAAAGATTAATTTATGCGACGGGGACGAAAAATTGGTAAGAAACGTCGTGTACAAATTGCTTACCGGGAAATAAAGAATGGGAACAAAAGTTGACCGTTTATTGTTTCGATGCACGTGTATTGAGCATAGTTGATCTCGGTATTAGAATTTCCTTGTCATTCCTACACATTAAATACATCTTCGATCTTGTTCAAGAAGTAGAAGACCAAAATAAACAGAAAAATCAGAAAATATAACTTTAATTCTCAATGAACAAACGAATTTCCTTGGTTCTGTAGTTCAATAGCTGTAAGATGGAATATGCAACATCATGTAGCGGAATACCTGAAAATATCTAGTAATAAAATCTACAAGAAAATAATCCTAAAAAAGATACATAGGGAAGTGACCGAATCAAATGGCACACGAAACGTTGGAGGAAACATCAAACTACGGGTCGGAGGAACTTCTAAATTAAGAAACGGACCTTGAAGACCTTCCTTCACTGAGAAAGATAGCCTGGAATCCCTGCAATGGCAGAAATTGGTCAACTTCTCGTAGTGAGATCGCTTGAACTGAGCAGAAGACACACGACTGTGCGTCACTGGACACTGGTTCAAGATATCAGAAAGCAGTAAAAGCAACACCGTAACGAGTACTGTGAAGCAACACCGTAACGAGTACTGTGAAGCAACATCGTAACGAGTGCTGTGAAGCAACACCGTAACGAGTGCTGTGAAGCAACACCGTAACGAGTACTGTGAAGCAACACCGTAACGAGTACTGTGAAGCAACACCGTAACGAGTGCTGTGAAGCAACACCGTAACGAGTACTGTGAAGCAACACCGTAACGAGTGCTGTGAAGCAACACCGTAACGAGTGCTGTGAACAATAAGAAATTACAAGTACTATTAACTCGATACGGATACACGGAAACTTTTTCCTTAACAGCAGATACATTGAAACACTAATTAAGAACGGACTCGTAGAAACACTCATTAACAGCGGATACGAAGAAACACTCTTGCTACAAAATAAAAGGATCAGAAACCTCGTTCCGACGACTAAATTGAAGCAAAATATGTTTAAAATGTTAATCTGGTGAGTTTTAAACTAATATACACCCATACCAATATCATAGCGGGTAATGTTTCTAAGAATTGACTGAAGTGTCTATTAGGCAATGGTTAGTTTCAAGACATCGAATTCGTTTAAAAATTTGAATCGGCAACCGCTTTGATGGTTTAGTGACATGCTTCACTTTTAGCACGCACCAATATTTTAATAAACGGAAGATCAAGAAAATGACAAGCCAACACGAGCAGACAACATTTTTGCCAATTCTTATACCCATAGCAGGAGCAAGAAAATATAATAATACAGGCGAACCTTTTTCCGAACACGCCAGGTTACTGCCATGGAAGTGTGCTAGAATAACTACTGATTAGAATTATATGCAACTTGATATATACTAAAATAATTTATTCTAAAAAGTAAGAATCTACTACGAAGTGGTTCTAGTTTTTCCACGCTATGAGGTTTGAATTAAAATATATTGATGTTGTCTAATAAATTCATCAAGCATGATTTCTTCATTGAAAACAGGCAAATGAAAAACAACCACGCATTGTCAAGGCAGGACACAATGAAGGCACATTTTGATGCCAATGAACTGGTCGATACGGGTGAGCTAAAAACTATGAAAATATAACCGATACTAATCAATACTGGCGCTAAAACTCTTCAAATTTCCGCCTTGCTCTGTAAAATGAAAAAGACTAATGATACACTACCACACACGTCCAACCGATCCATCAACGCATGCTTAACAAGCACAAGAAATATAGGCGAATCCTCTCACAAAAGTCTGCTATTCTACCTACTGCTGAACACTGCTAAGTACATATTTTTGAGCCGAGTCTTCTTGACTACAACCGCCATGATGCTGATATTGGTATCATGATAACCATGAAGTCTCATAATATTCTAGTCAATTATAGCATGGACTAAATGACAGCAAGCTCATTTTAAAAATCTCTGTAGACATGAATTAGATTATGTTTACAAATGTTTTCAAATGAAAAATCAATACTAGATGTCTCCAGAATACAAAACACAATTGAAGAATTCTGGAGGCCATTTATGACATGAATTTTGCGAACAAATGAGAACAAAACGTAAATACTCGTAAATGAAAGAATACACCTCGAATTTGCATCAATGCCGAACGTTATAGATTGACGTAGCCTTTAACCGAACAGTACTCACAGTAGAATAATTAAATAACACGGTGAAGTTATGGTATCTCGAAAGATTTGGAAAACTTGGCTGCCTTCAAAGACCTGAAACTCTGGCCGGCGTCTGTAGGCCAAAGAAGAGCAGCAGCGGCAGTTACTGGAGCACGGAGACTGGTGGTGGTCATGATAGTCTTGCCGAGACCAATTACCCGAAAACTGCTTCACGGCTGCAGACACCGGTATTTTCACTACTGCAGGTACTGCAGACACCGGTATTTTCACTACTGTAGACACCGGTATTTTCACTACTGCAGGTACTGCAGACACCGGTATTTTCACTACTGCAGGTGCTTCAGACACCGGAATTTTCGCTACTAGTATTGTAAAGACAGGTATTTTCGCTGCAGGTACTGCTAAATACCGGTCTAAAGAACAGATACCAGTAGCTCCTATGCTAGTAACAGAGATGCCAATACCAGTAGCTACTATGGCAGTAACAGATACCACCATCTTCAATGCTAGTAACAGAGATACTAGCAGCTTCAGTGCTGGTACCAGATATACCAGCAGCTTCAATGCTAGTAACAGAGATACCAGCAGCTTCAATGCTGGTAACAGAGATACCAGCAGCTTCAATGCGGGTACCAGAGATACCAGCAGCTTCAATGACCAGTAACTTCACAACAGCTACCACAAAGACTGACAACTTCGACATCAAGTCGTACAAAAGGGCATCAACGACGACATTACTGCGGGCATCAGTAGCTCCCCTGGACATAATTGAGGTGACTTGTACTCCACGAGCCACAGAAAAACTGGTCACTCAGCATCCTAAATAAAGCAAGGGTTTGATCGTCAAACCAGCACAAAAAAACCAATAGGGTTTATGATAATAGTTATTGCGGGTAACGGCGTAGAATACACACATGAACCTTATAGCGACCAGTGCTAACAATACTATTTGTAAGTGAAGTATATCCCAGTAGAATTTTAGTGGTGTTAAGGGCTACTGAAAACATGACAAACACTCGTAGTAAAATAATATTACCGTAAAACAATGCATGTTATTTTCTTTCGTCTTGAAATTGAAATTTCTACAAGGTTAGTTCATCGCTTAAGTGTTGCTAAGAAGTAAAATACGGCAATAAGGGTTTCAATTCTACAGAAGGAACACGCAAGCATCACTTGGAATACTTAATTCTGATGCATGAATGCTTCAGAGCACTGAGAGAAAGAGGGCTCATCAGTACGCTAATTTGATGCTTATAAGGATGAGATCACAGCTGTAGGTTAATTTGATGCTTATAAGGATCACACTGCAGCTGTAGGTTAATTTGATGCTTATAAGGATCACACTGCAGCTGTAGGTTAATTTGATGCTTATAAGGATGAGATGACCACAGCTGTAGGCTAATGCCCAAGATGTGGAATTGCAGACTCATGCACCGTTCCATCAACCGGTTCCTGTGACGCACAGCACAAGGGAAGACGTGACCGCACGGACACAACAGTGAAATACAGAAACTTGTGTCATTTCCTCAGTGTCTCCATACGAAGAATACGCTGTCTCCCTCAAGTTAAGTAAGAAAATTAATAGAAGTACAGCCAATTTTTAAAGTAAAAGTGACAAGAGAGAATGTGTGGACATACAACGTATGAATGTGCAATAGAAAGTTGATGAATACTAATTGATTAAAGTTGAATATAATAAAAAGACGAGTGAATGTATAAGAAATAATTAGTTTAATAGATCATCAAATGTCTGGAAGAGTCAGTCACTGGATACTTCACACGAAAAGTTTCATTGATAAAGGGGTAAAACAATTTTACATAGTCAAACAATTAAGCTTGTATGATGAATGTCGTAGTGCATTTACGAGTGTCTTATTTGTGACACGCACTATGTGAAAGAGTAAATAAATTGCATTTTTGAAACTTATGCATTGTGAATACTATATACACCGGATAACTACACAATAAAACGCATGATTTTTTCCGCTATTAGCCTACTTGCCCCTTCAATATGGAAACTCGTTTGAAAAGGCGGTGTTGACTGGTAGATGAAAGAAAGAGAAGGCAAAGAAGCTTATCTCAGCAACAAGATGCAGTTCAGGAAGAAAGAACATGTGCATTTTAATACCTGCGGGTGTACTAGTAGTAGGAAAAATTCTTCAATGCTCTAGAAAAAGTACCGAGATAAATTTTAAAAAGAAAAATCTCTACGAAAAGACAATTATATACATTTTCCATTGAACACCGGCAACTGCTTAGAGCTATCCTGATTTTTTTCAGTAAAGACAAAACATCCTGGCAGACAACCATCGAATCTATCAAAGAGAACAATGGATTATTCGAGAGGCGCGTATTAGAAATCGCCCATGCTTTGAATATTTCAAGACTGACAAAATAAGCCTCAACAAAAGCAACTTACCACGTAGCTGAGCAGCAGCAACGAAGCCTGTGTCAGTAACTGCTCCCTTGAGGCACAAGTAACCAAGGGCGTGTGACGAGGCACAAGTAACAATACTGTACGCGCAAATACGAATTATTATTGTTATCTACATATATAACACACCGTATTTCTTCATCCCTTTATCTGTGTGTGTCCGTGGGGTACTTCACACCACCATGCCCAACGAACCTCCACACATTAACGTGGGTTTTATTTCATAGCCACCCTCCATCAGGAACCCGCCCAAGTGCATCTGCTAATACAACGGCCCTACAAACCGGGGACGCAAATGCTGATGTAAAAACAATAGGATTAACGAGGCGAACGATCGCTCTCCGGAGCCCAATAACGGGCGCTCGAGCAGGACGCCACAGTTCAGGAAGTCGACTTCCGAGTTCATATTTAGTTTAGTGGCAGCCACTCGACAGCTCAGCCACATAACTCCCGCCCTCAGAGCGCGTGTGTACCGCCGAGACGACATAGCGTTGCGAGCGTTCGAACCAAGATGGTGTAGTCACAAAGAATTAAGGCTTAAGGACATCTACCCACGAGTGGTATTCTCTTAGAGAAATTTAAAGTTAATGAATATCTGAACCAGAGTTGTTCAATTTGAAAAATAGAAAGCTTACGAATACCTGAACTAGAATTGTTCAGTCACTGAAATTGAAGGCCAACGAACGCATGAACGCGAGTTGTTGAGTGCGTGAAGTTGAGCCCAAGACAAGCACGGCAGAGGTGCTCGTGTAAGACCGTAATCCAACACTCCTGCTGTCAGCCAGCAATGAATGTGTTCGCTCATTCACTCCTCGGGATCACACTAAGATAAAAAATAGAATTTCTTTACTTATGACGTACACAGACACGTTTAGCCTCTAATTAAAAGCCGAAGAAAAATAAATCTTGAGGAGCTAACGACTTCGCCTGACAGTAAACCAGCCTTTTATAGGTCACGAACACATTATTGCTACAAATTTCTATTCATATTGCCCTTTTTCGTACAAACCAATGTCTACTAAACTACAACTACACATTACCGGGCCCCAGTACGGATTTTACTACGATTACACCTCGAAAATAACTATCAATTTAAAGGAAAAAAGTCCACGACCGAAAGAATAAACGAGGAAATTAATGCTCTCAGATTTATACCTACATAAAAGCATAAAATTTCTTTTCTTAACACATTCCTGACAATGTAAAACCACATCAGTCACTTTGGCAGTAACAAATTCACTACTCTTTGGACGGAGGCGAAAATCTAAAATCCTGTGAAGTAAATTACTGTGAAGTTTCTCAGACAAAAATCAGCGCTGCAGATCAGTGGAAGATGGAATGGAGTACCAGGGCTCCAGACACTGAACTGGACTGCTTCCAGTGCTGGACCGCTAGAACTACAGGGCGTGACACAAACCACCTGGTACATTTCTAGGTTTAATAAAAGCGAAATAGAGTATATAACGAGAAATTTGTTTTATTCATGATGTACATTTTACGCGATTTTACTTCATTTTGTTTTTTTTTGCTTCGTAAACACGCCTTACTTCATTTCACTTTTATTAAGCCTAAACATGTGCGCACAGTCATTTTAACACAACCTGCCTTAGAGGTGAAACAGACCATCTCTATCGACCAATATTGGTCAATCTTGCAGCATCAATAAAAATTCCGAATCAGTGTACACCAATATCAGCAACTATTGAGAGGAGTTGCAAGCAGTAGGAATCGACATAAGAATAACGATACTGCTCTCAAATACAAATGGTGTAGCGGTATCAATAGCGACCATAATTTCGGCATCGGTACATCTCAATTTCACGCTTAAAACGTCGCAAGCAAAGATGAAAATTGCATTGGGATTCAATGAAGCCACAGTGAATGCCTGGCAACGAAAAAGCCCTTCTGATGGTGAAATCCCGGCGCAAAAACCTCACCATTAATCTAAGAAAGCTTTGCTGAACAGGCGCGCTCATGAAAATCCAAGGAAGCTCCAGTCTATAGATGGTGCTGTTCGCTGATCAAAGGGAATTTCATCACAGATAATACAGAAGCCGGCGGCTTCAACTCGAAACACTTTTTAAGCCTGCGTTGGTTGTTAGTTTCACACTCGGGAGCCAGGAGCTACGTTCAGGCTAAGGAACCATAATCTAAGAGCAAACAAACAAAATCTGCCCTAGGCAGCACAGAATGTTTACGATAAGAACGAAACGAAAATTCACATACCATACATGAATGAGTCAAAGTAGGATAAAAGACTAGCTTTTAGAATACTTGTTCTAAAATTCATTTTGAAACTTCATAGCGACTAGAATCTGACACACAAATGCTAGCAATGAGATGTTTAAAATTATTTTCAATTAAGTTCTGAACTTTTCACTTCATAGTTTTGAAACAAAAATCTATCATTCCATATTCTTAGTTCTACTGAAGTACATATAAGAGATCGAATTAAAAAACTCCCGAGATGTTGCCACAAAGTTATCGATTGTTCTTCTCATTTTCAAGACTCGGTATTCCGAGAACGGTATAGCATGGTTTAGTATACATTCTGATCACTCACATTCTCAAGAAGCTTACAACAATTAATGACCCACTCTGTCAGCTCGTACAAAAATGGCTAACAAGAGAACATGTTCACTTCTCTCCGTACCGTCACGACGCGTTAATTCATTCAAGAACTACAGTAGTGTTCATCCTCGTCTTTTTAAGCGTTATCACAATTTCTGACCAATGCTTGCAAAATGGGAAAACTTTCTGAGATTCCATGAGAAGATTGCAAAACTCGGCACTAACTAACAGATAAACATTATATGAACTTCAAGTTCACCAGTCAATGAACAGCCCACCGCCAATGATGTTCCCTAGTCGTTCCTCAGTAATGACATCTGAAGAAAATATCCATTCCTAGTAAATCCTTATTTTGGCGAACGTTCCACGGTTTAATTTTCAAATTAGTCGAAAAAATCTCTCATTCATGCGTGAAACGTCCATACAAACATCTTAAATTCCAAAAGGTAAGGTTGAACCTAGTACGGTAAACATCATTATCAGATTACTTATTTTAATCACTAACCAGTCTTACCTTCATTAAATATTAGCCGACTCTACCCGCAGTCGAGTCCGCGACACAGTTCTCTGCCAACAGTCGACAATGCAGAACTTTCCCCTGGAAATACGAGCTGCGAATTAGGTTGACCTGCTGCGCCCAGCTGGACCACCGTGCTGTCCAGGGGATCACAGAGGCCTCATTAGAAAGCTCATTAGTTTAAGGAGAGTGAGAGACGCGAGCATGTGAATCATTAGCGAGCAAACACGTCAACTTAACGATCCTTGAGACCTGTAGGATAAGTAAAGCGTCTTCGCGCATGCTCGAACTGAGCGTCGTCTGTGGAAGAAATGCATGCATGTTTCCAACCTACAGGGGTCAAAGAAATTTCAATAAATGTTCATAGAACGTAGAAACCGCGCACCTGAGAGTGTCATTGAAAGGCAAGGTCGTTTACAACAGATAGGTGTCGTTACCGTTAAATAGATACACTGAATATTTTCAGTGCATATGAACACACCGCTTAATTTCCGTCGATAGTCGAGAATAAAAAAACTTTTTTTTTTGTAAATTCAAAGGGCCCTAGGGTTTTCAAATATTCTTTTTGAGGTAAAAAAACCCTGTCTGAATTATTAAAACGATCAGACAATTTTCGGAACAACGCTGGCCAATTCAAATACAGATATCCACCGAATCTTCCAGCCTGCTTCACACAAGTATATTAAAAATTATTTAAATTGACCAGCGCTGTCCGAATAATTGTCTGATCGCTTTAATAATTCAGACACAGATTTTTTTTACCTCAAAACAAACATTTGAAAACCCTGGAACCCTCTAAACATATGAAAAATAGGTCGCCACTAGGGCCTTAGATGAGGGCCTTATAAAAACAAGGTCCTCATTTTTAATTTTTTAATTATTAAGGTATGATAAATTTCCAATTCAAATTCTATTTACTTCAATTTCAATTCTAATCGCTGATAATACACAACCAAAATACGGGGAACGGCCTAATGAGCTCGAGCAGAACTAACGAGAACAATAGAAGATCTCATTAAATGAAATTAAAGCTGGAGATCAGAGACACTGTTAGTCGAACCTGAATGGTTTGCAAGCACTAATTCCAGGTAAAAACACAATAGCTATACAAATTATAGTCAATATTCATTTCATTGGATGAAATAGCTAGACAAAGATCGAAACTTGCAGTAATCTACATAGAAACATCAGATGGAGAAAAACATAATAAAATATCTACAAAAATATCGGTTGGATGGCTACACAAAAAAGACAACACCAGTTACAGAAATAAGAAAATCGATTTGATAATTATAAGAGGTCATTTTCAATTCAAATGATGGGGTAATGAATTAAATGCCAAAGATTCACACGGTTCATGCTGTCAACATGAACACATAAGACTGGGAAAAGTATACAGAAAACGTGTCTTAAAAATTAAATGAAATTGATTCGAAGAGGCGGTGGAAGGAAGAAGGTCCAAGCAACGACCTTCACACCACGTGGTCACGTTGCTATGTGTAGCTGGACGAGATTAATCCTTAAATGTACCGTGTATCATGAATGATACAAACAGAATTGTTACGTACAAGTATCAAGTTATTCATCAAATATGCCTGTTCTGCCTCTATCATTATTGACCCAAACAGAACGAGCTCAAAGGATGCCAATTCAGTGGCCAGGAGCTGGTATAAGCAAGCACCAATGAACTTCAGTAATACTTTGGTCTTAAATGCGTGTATTCAAAGGTTAACCCTAGAACGGTAACCTGGAGTAATTTTCACCCTAGTTACCATGCTTTCCACGCTTCTGAAATACAGGGTTACCATTCTAGGGTTGAGCGAGTTTTGGGGTCAGCTTTGGCTTCATTTTCTGCAAGCGAAATATTATGGAGTGAGTTGTAAAACTATTGGTACTATGATACATAGTGAAGAATATAGTTGCTATTTGAAGATGAAGTTTTGACTAGTCTTAGCAGTTGGTATTGTAAAATTTTGTGACTTTTAGACTACATTGTGTATGATTTGTACATTTTTTATTACCCTTCTCGGTCTCAATCTTTTCTCGTTTTTAATTTCTTTGTGTGCGGAGGCTTGGCTTCCTACTTTAGGTGATTTAAATAGGCAAGAACAGAGATAGGTAGAGTAGAAATAGGGTGAACGTGATTACAATGATCTAAATCTCATTTCAACAATTATAGTCATTTTTTATACCACTGCCACACAATTTCTTCAGTATCAGACATGAACACCAGACCGAGATGTAAGAATAATTGAGAAGTAGTACACAACCACAGGCCGCTGTGAGAGTTATATTTGACAACATAAGCCAGCTATGAGAAAAACTAAGAAAAATAACATCTGGGTTACAGAGAGCAAAGAACTCGCAACTGACGTCCACAAGCAGTGTCGAGTGTCTCAAACAAGCCTAGCACATGCTCTTCAAAATTGATTTAGTGTCCGAAGGACGTTGATGATCACAAAATTTAAAGCATTTTCTCTGTGCTGATTGTGCAAGAGTGAACACAGCAATAAAACGTAGCACAGCACAACCTAAGCATAGAAAAAACTGAAGCTCTTTCAGGCGCAGATCCAAGGTACTTACAGACACTCGAACGTTGAAGAGTGAGGCGGTATTAAGCATAAAAACCTCCACCAGATAAGCGGCTTAGGTCTTGAACTATGTCCTGTTTGAACGATGACTGTTACCTATCTGGAACCATCGGGTCTTCGATCAAATATTAATGACAAGCAAATTCAAACCATTCCGAGAGAGTAACAATTGTTTCGTAAAAACGCACGGAAATTAGGGGTGAGGCGATATGGAAAATGCATAAATGTGGAGTATACTGCGAAGAGCTAACTATCATGATCGCCACGAGGAGATGCTAAATCTCCACACATAAAAATAAAGAACAAAACTTCATGAAATCAGTAAGAGTACGATATTAAAATACAAAAATAATGTGCATTTTTATTGTACGAGTACCACAAAACGCACAACATTTAAAACGCTCGTGGCATGTGGAGTCAGGCCAATGATAAGACACGTGACTTTTAACGAAATTTAAATGGAATGTGAGGAAACACTTCTCACTGATTCATTTAACATCTATAAATAAAAACACGAAATTTTTAACAACTATAGCTTCTACGATAATAGACAAAAAATCAAGAGTACTATAAACAGTTAAACACGACAAAACAGGACTCAAGAAACCACATATCCCCAAGATTGCAAGTATAAGTAATGCATATTAATTCCATGAACAAAGATAGTTCTTCAAGTGATGATAAATGCGGGTAACAAGTGAAGAATGAGAACATGACAGGCTATCATATAAAAATAATAGCAAGTCGTGTGGGTGCAACTGGCAGTTACTATTTTAGCGAAGATACTGGCGACATATTTAGCTGAATAGAAGAAGGCATGACATAGCTGGGGTGCGTACTAACTGAAGATAACAATCAGGCTAACAACTTTCACAAGCCACAAATAATACATTGAAATAGAACTACGGAAATAATCGGGGTGTGTAAGAATGGTAACTGCCAATGAAAACTTGAAAAAGTACATGACATCCTGAAATTAGAAATAACACGTAACTTGGTTGGGCACGAGTGGTAGATATTAATAACGCAGAAATAAGCAGATGGCGCAAGGGACGCAAGTGAAGAGGAAGGCGGGAGCATGAAAGAGAGTCTGGGTTGTGTGGGAGCGTCGAGCTGAGAGTAGGAAGCACTCACAAGTCTGAAGGGATAACCAGTCTTTGAGGGGCCACCCTTGAGGGCTGGGCAAGAGATGGAGTTACAGGGCACCGCAGCAAATACAAGGGAACACCAGGTTTTGATGCGGGAAATACAAAACAATGAGGTGGAAAGAAGTTGGACAGGATAATGGTGAGCATGAACTCGAGGACGTAGAAGTATTAATGCTTCGCCCTTTTAAGTTGATATTTTCATGCTTTACTGGAGTACAGGCAGCGTCACAGGGTTAACATCCACGTCTTGGAAATCAGTCACTAGTGGCATGGGCCAAGGAAAGCTCAGCAGGAAGGAAAATAGTGTAGATGCACATTCATGTAAGAAAGACAATTATTTGAAATGAAATACATAGGTTCATCACGTTAAGTTACTTAATCCTCGAAAAATATTCTAATCACAGCTTACGTGATACGAAAGGTAAAGTCATTAACACACTATGTTTATACCATTAAAAAGAATTGAATTTTTAATTCATCAGCCACACCGCAAACACCAACACACTCGAGATCAACTTTCAACAGCAAGGTGGCAGTACAGTGATTAATAGCAATCAATAATCAATAAAAATAAATTTTCCTCTGAGATGTAGGAAGTAATGAATGCCCTGTAGATGAGGTGGAGAAATCACCCACCAATTTGAGCATACCATGTCTTGACTGTCGGTGTGCATTACTACAAGGTGCGGCAACATAACTTCCTCTTTTTGAAAGGAACTTCCTTGGAAAAAAGGAAGTTAGTTGTCGCATCCTGTACTAGAAGTGATGATTTTCATCTTGAACGCGCCACGATTCACGTGAGTTCAGATAGAATCAATCGCAAGAACACGTGCACATTTTTGTGGGCACAGGAAATTCCTAACCGAGATGTTTATTAACTCTTTCACTACCCTTGGGTTAATATGTACCAAATGAATGTTAAAAATTATTCCCGTTAGTCCCATATTCTAAATGTTTCATTTAAAATTATGGCAAAATTACACAGGGATTAGTAAAGATAAGTGGTAATTTACGTAATATTTTGATCAGTATGAAAATAATTTGGTGATGAAAGGGTAAATGAGATACACGAGTCTGGGAGGCATTCGTGAACTTGCAGAGCTAGAAAATACTTGAAGAACAGCACCGAGGTTCATGAAGGGCGTTGTCGACTTTACACACACATGGAAATTAGCACAATAATGGACTTCTCAGGCGGAGGATGAGGAACAGCGAAATAATTATGCCTTCATTTCCACAGGTTGGGAGGAGCACTCACGATTAAACTTCGAATCATCGAAATTAGGTCTTAGGAAACCAGATATACTGTCCTTGTACTGAAAGTATTTACTAGAGACAAGAAATGGTTTAGTTGTCATAATGCATTGACAGCGCCGAAAATACTACTTTTTCTTCCATTTATTATTCGAAATTCACCCTTATGAACTTGATCATAGTGTCCCTGAAATACCTATCTATTCTAACACCAGCATGATTTGGTTTCAGTACATCTCTGGTACTTTCCAATGCACGATGGTCCCATCATTCACTTCTTTTCGGCAGCAATTAAACTAATTTCAATTCAACTAAGATAAAAGCTTCAAGGTATTCAGGCGTTTAGCAACTCCCACTTCAAAATTGATACGAATTTTTATAGTCGCCAAATTCACGTAAGAAAGACGTTAACTCAACGCGTTACTAAACTCTATTATGCAATGAGTCGATAACTGCACTTTTTTTCCTGCCGTAGAGCTATTTTTCAACACGCAACTGTAATTAAGCAACAGGAAGACTAGAGCCTCACATCCCTGGCAGGTGATGTGAGTACAACCAACGGACACCTGGGTGGAGTTGAAGCTCTGTGTTGGCAAGAACATCTGCATAGCCTGTAGCCAGCTGCAGCTTCTGCATTCCAGTTTATCTTTTCTATTCATTTGCCTGCAATACACGCGAATATTTCTAAAACTTTCTTCCCCTCTAACAGAAAAGATAAATTTAGAAGATATTATTTAGAACATGTATTCGATGTAGCGCAAGATACATGGATGCTACTTGCAAGTAAAAAAGGTTGCTTTTAACGTTAGTTTTAAAGTAATGAATGAATGCTAACGTCAAACATCTAAAGGAATTATGGAAGCAGCGAGTGCAACGCCACCTAAGCAAAAAATACGAAATAATTGAATTTAATGTAAGATAAAAATTGCCATGACATGGAGAAACATACTTGTCTAACAACTCGAAATATTTCGCCCACAATATAAGTTTCTGCCTTATATTCTACAAGAAAGAAAGCAAATTTTGTGTACCGTACATTATGGTAGTCATTTCTATATTTTTATTGTAAGTTGTCAGACCGTGCCAAGCTGCTCCTTTTGATGGAAAAAACTGTAAAAAACTGCATTGGTATTCAGGGTGTGGCAACATAACTTCCTTTTTTTAAAGGAAGTTTCTTTCAAAAAAGAAGGAAGTTATGTTGCTGTACCCTGTATTAATATTTCGAGGTCACTCAGTGGATCCAAACTTCTTGCCAGACGAGTTATAAGAGACGCGTACAAGTATTACGGGTCTTAACGTAAATGTAAGAGAATGGATTACTAAAAATGTCACGACTAGTAACGCTTTCTTGGTCGTGAAATTCTGCATATATTCTTCATCAAGTGTTGGAGTTGACTTTTGGACCAGCTTTTCTGAAGCCATGAGGACTTTATCTGCTCTTGTTCAACCCCTTAACCCTTTCGCGACGAAATTATTTTCATACCGATCGAAATATTGCGTAAATTACCACTTATCTTTGCTAATTCCTATGTAATTTTACCGTAATTTTGAACGAAACATTTAGAATATTGGACTAAAGGGAACGATTTTTAAAGTTTTTTGGGACATATTAACCCAACGGGAGCGAAAGAGTTAAAAAAGATGACAAAATATTACCATGATTGCATACTGATGATCACAAAGCCAGCGCTGTGGCCGACTTCAAAGATGAGGTGATGCAGATCATGGAGACGACTCTTACGGTCACTCAGTCCAAAGATGACTACTGAGAAAATTTAACTATCATCTTCCCTGGAACTGTTCCTCCTCGAGGCATCTACTATGCAGTCCTGGCGTTGCACCAAGCCCGATGGATCACAAAAGGGATCCATACCCTCAAAGGGATCTATACAGTTCAATCTGGCAGCACTTAAGCATAAAAGATTATGAGAACTCTGCATCTTCTTTGCCGGTATCTAAGTTGAAGCTTGGGTAACAGCGAGTATTGTTTCGAAGAGCCCGAGAAATGGCATGAAGCTGCAGAAGGAATGTCAGATGCATCACTCAGACACAACCATATCCAAAAAAATGGCAGGCCAACTGAGGTGCTTTTCCTAGGAGTTCATCACGTACATTGATGACGAGCGGGACAAAAGCATGGACTACATGGTTATACCTATAAAAGAGAAATACGAAAAAAGCCACTGACGCGTGCAATTATCAATGTGAAAGTAATTCAAGATAAGTTTTAGTCGACTTTACGACCATGAAATCAAAATTTCTCTTAAATAACTTGCCTTTTCCAGACGATTTCCTTGAATATCCAGCAGCGCAGTGGGAGCATCAGCAAAATCGCCACTCTATAGTCAGATATTGTTTTTACTATAATCATAAAAAGGCAATTCGATGTACCTAACACTTGAAATTACCTCTATAGTTGGATGAATTGTCTAACCTCATCAAACTTACTAAGATGAATTATAAAGCTCTTTGTAAGAACCCTACTTTATTTACACTTTGAGTTCTAATTAATTCAAAACCTTACACAGCTTAATTAGTAGAAGCTTAAGCTCAAACTTAAAAAAAGACGAATATAATCCATGAAGTCCGTCATACTTTTACTTGCTTTAGTTGGCCAATGGGAAACTAATTACGCAACACGAAGAAAAAGTTATTGGTTGGGGCCAAGGACTATGCCCCAACCAAGTAGTTCTTGGTTGGGGCATAAAAAAAGCGATCAGCATATCGCTGTAAAAGAAGCACAAGACACAGAGCCAGGGCTTCATTCACCAGATGTTCCTCCTCATAGAGGTCTGCTGTGCTTGTTATCGGCGTGCTGGAGTTTCTTCGACTACGACGGGTACTAAAGTTTCGTAGTTCACGGGTCGTAAAAGTTACACCATTCAGTTTACTTTCTCGATAGACACATTGTGATAACAGCCATCCATGTCGACTCATTTAATGAATTCTTCAGAATGATTATACTTCAGCTAAGCTACAGTTTAATCCATCATCAACTATTTCGCATTGAAAACCGGTACAGTTCAAGTCAGCGTCTGAAGTCGCAGACAAATCGACTCCTACAAAATTAACACGTTTGTTGCGATGCGACCCACCGGTGGGTCACTGAGGTTAGGTTCAGTAATTTTTTCAGATCCTTCTAGTGACTATGCGTACAAAGTGAAGTTCGACACCAATCAGGCAATCGGAATCAACGTGTTAAGGATCATGTATACGTGAAGCTACATTATTACGGCCTTTTATCAAGTTTATCAAGCTCTTCTAGCACCTGAACAAGCCTGTACCTCAAGTCGCACCTCAGAGCACGGGCACAGTAGCTGGGAGCATCAGAGCTAGTCTTGAGATGTTTGCGCTTTCAATTGAAAATCAGGTCCTATGTACTGCAGATGAAACTATACTGTGCATTACAGGTATATCAGAACAAATTGAATTTCTTAAATTCAACTTATTTGAGGAATACATTCAACACAAACATAGTCACTAGAAGCGCAGTTCATAAGAGTGCCAACGAGCTTATTTTTGAATTAATTGCGCCGCTGACACGCCAATAATAAACATTGAAATACCTTATTGTGTCTACGATCATCAAATGTCAAACAAATATAAGAGCAAAATAACAGCGTCCGCACATGAGCTGCGACTTCATGTTTGCTGGCAAGAATCACATTTTGTACCAGAACCAAGGAATACTAAATAGTAGTCCTTGACCAGAACCAATTTCAAAAAGCAGTATCTTCGACGGAACCTGAACCCATGGATTACTAATTGTTTGTACAAAAGACATGGACACAATGATAGTCTAGCTGACGATTCAAGGATAACGCTCCTTAACTCGAGTTTGACATTTCTTCGACAGCTAAACAAATTAGGTCAGTTTACCAACGAGACCTTGCAATGTTTAACGTTTACAAACAAGTTGTTCAAGACGGTGGTGGTTTTGGAAAGTTTCGGATAACTTAAAGGGGTTGACCGGCAGACCAGCGTTACTTACCTCGTCAATTAAGGGTCTACAAATATTGAGCTAACAATTGCTTAGTGCTTGGCTCGTTCACTTACTACAGAAATAAATACGTACATAAGAAACGGGCATTGCAAAGACAATATTATTCCTGATTTCGAAATCTCAGTCGCACATGTACACAGTTTACTGAAATTATTCTAGTGGGGGATCATGAGTGATGTGATCTTGCAGATGTCATTTATGATAACTAATAGCTTTACTTTGTATTGGACGTAAACTGTAATTTCCGTTCAGACCACACGCAGCATAAAAACACTGGAATGAAAGCTACCTCAGCTGATAGCTCCATGTCCAACCCCTGAAACTAGGAATATATGTAAGCGAAGAATAATAATAATAATCAGTATTTCAATTATAAACATTAAGCATCCTAGTAATAAGTCCCCTCACAAAAAAAATCTTCGAATTATAATAAGTATCTTGATGATAAGTGAGTAAAAAGTATCCTGATAAAAAGTGCTCTTTGGAATGATAAGTATCCTGATACGGTTACTGGCAGGGGTTCAATGTTATGAACAGGACTGCATGTGACCTGAACTCTGAACACACAGTGAACAGTTGTAGGGATGCAGGCTCTGTGTAGAGCAGCTGGGAACACGTCAATTGAACATTAAAAATAATCTTCACGACTGGATGGCATCAATCTAAGAAACATTTATACTTAATGCTTTCGATTTGACTAGAAAATAATATTGGCCATGCGTTCAAACTAAATGTTGATAAAGAAATTTTATTTACAAACACACGTGAACAAAATTAAAACTTTCATGAATTATTCTTCGAAAAAAAATACATGGTTATTAAATATGAAGCAAAATGGCAGATATTGCGGCACGTAGCAGCGGACGAAAATCCTGTGATGAAACACGTTTCATTTTAATACATGCATAAAAATAATACGTCGACATACCTCAACTTCTGGACTATTTGCACTGAAATATCGCACTTGGACGCCAAAACTATGCAACGAACTTTTTGCAGTATCTACTTTTGTAAACTTCAAAAACACAACCCTTGTAAAAAAAACGTATATACTTCCCTGGCATAGGAAATATGCTTCGGAATTTGCCAAGTATATTTCCCTCAGTTCCTGCACAGAGTAAAGCACTTCCACTAAGTTTTAAATAGTTAGTCCGGACCTCGCTATCCAATCTATTCTACACACTACAATAATCCGTCCATGGCGATCGCTCAATCAATTTTAAACAACGAGAAACAGGCAAAGGTATTAAACTTGTCGAATGGAAATGAAAAATTATAAGAAGAGTACTAATTAAGAATGATTTTCTTTCTTGCAGAGAATGATTTGCAGGAGCCTGTGACAATACACCACATTCCGACACGCCAGTCACATGTGCGTCGGAGGGCTGCCGCTTCTCTACTTCCTCACCATTGGCCAATACATCACATCACTTATAAGGGTCCAACATTACCTTTAGTTGGAGTGCAGCTACGCAGTGATGGTGGTAAATCCAGCTTCGATAATCACACGATGGAGACAAAACACAGGTCAGGCTCGAAAACGGTCTACAAAATCAATGGGTACGTATTAGCAAGAACACGCGATTCGAGGATTATGTTAGTAACACACTTCACATCCATACTCTTCGACTTCTGTCGGGCAACTGGCGAGTGAATTGAAGAGGACGAAGGACGCATGATCACGCGCTGCCGGCGCTGTGGGTTGTTTCTTCTCTCAGCTGGTTCTCCATGTTAAACCTAAATGAGAACAATTCGCCTTCTAATATGCATGGGCACCACAACAGTGGTTGGTGAACTTAATTTAGGCTCCAGCACCTTCCACAGGTGCTGGAATGATAATACTAATTAATCTTTCGTTCAGATAATTAAAGGTTAGTCAAGGTTATTGAGAAAGTTTAAAATTTATTTAAAGGTTAGTGGTATAGTGCTGTGCAACATTGTATGAAGTATATAAGAATTTACAGGTCTACCTGGAGTAATCAAGAATGACAGAGTTGTTTAAAAGGAAATCTCATTAGAAAAATGATCGATTAAAAGATTCTTCAAAAGAGATTTGTGCAGATTGTAGTTCATTAGATGCAATGATGGTCACTGTTCATTACACTGGTACATATTTCCTAGCAAAAGAAGTGGATTTCAGTAAATGATTCCATGTGGAAACTTTAGAAGCGATTCATCTGATGGATAGCTCTCGTTCACATCACACGTGCGACTTCACTGAGCGAAGTTGTCATACACTTTCCTCATGAAAAACATAAAATATGTTAACAGAGGTTTTACTATCAACCGCACTTTTCATTAATTCAGTCCCTTAAATTGGAATAACATTTGAATTGGAGAAAAGGATTACACATTGAATAGGAATAAGTGTTGGAGATGCTAGAAGCGGAAACAACTCTCGAGCAAATACCGGAACTGGACTGGAAACACAGAATTGCAGGTCATTGTAAGTCTCTTTGGAGCTTCCCAGTCTTCCAAGTCGAAGTTGTCACGTATGCAATAGTCAGTCGTAGTCCTTGACTGGGATAGTGATAGTCCTTGACTGGGATAGTGCAGTAGTCTTGGACTGTGATATTCCTTGCTGGGATAGTGCTCAGTAGTCTTGGACTGGGATAGTCCTTGACTGGGATAGTGCTCAGTAGTCTTGGACTGTGATAGTCCTTGACTGGGATAGTGCTCAGTAGTCTTGGACTGGGATAGTCCTTGACTGGGATAGTGCTCAGTAGTCTTGGACTGTGATAGTTCTTGACTGATGATTTGCGACGCACAGAATTCCCGGCACAGTATCTGGAAAAAATTGTACAAAACAACATTCAAGCTTCAACTTTTGTTTTCGTTAAAATAGCGCTAACATTTAACTGTCATGTGTTTAATATTCTTCTGAAGAATGAAATGCAGTGCAGACTGTTACATGTAAAGAATATTTTGTTTACTTCAACAATAATTCAGAAAATGGCGTGTGTAACATGGGAGTCTGTCTGGTTGTTTTCAACCATGAAATGTCTTGATTGAGGGTCTGAAAACAGCCTCTCGATCTTCAGATTTTCATGGAAGAAGAATTCTTTTATCTTCCGTGAATAGTACCTGGTGTAAGCGGTAAATCATTGGTGAAAATGTGAATACTCTTTCACTAGAACTGAGCATGGAAACTTGAATAGGCGTGAATAGGCGTGAAAACCTTGAATAAGCGTGTCTATGTTTTCAAGTCTGAAAAAAATCGGAAAAATAAAGCCTCATATGATGGTCTTTGAAACACAAGGTATGGGTTTTACTGTACCCAAATTTACTGAAACAATTATGAAATAGAGGAAACATATGCCTTAAAATGAACATTGTTTCCTGTATATTGGTTATTGCTATGGAGTTCAGTCGAATTAGTTGTTTGCGGAACGTCGTTCATCATCCAGTTCATCACGGAAGAGAAGAGGTTCTGAGTTAGTAGATGAACTACCTCGTATCCAGGACCCATGAAGACTTACTACACCAAGTTTGATTCCGATAATTAGGCTTTGCGAATAAATTTAGCTTAATTGCCAAGGAAACTGTATAGAATCGTCAGTAATACATGCGTAAGACAATTAAATTTAGTATTTCTGAGTCGTGACGTGTTTCCCAATTCGAATTATTACTTTAGGTAGACAGAGAGAATAAAGAAATCACGGCGTAATATTGTGTTTACTGCTTAACTTAGTTGGAAAAAATAAATAAATCACGGCGTAATATTGTGTTTACTGCTTAACTTAGTTGGAAAAAATAAATAAATCACGGCGTAATATTGTGTTTACTGCTTAACTTAGTTGGAAAAAATAAATAAATCACGGCGTAATATTGTGTTTACTGCTTAACTTAGATAGAAAAAATAAATAAATCACGGCGTAATATTGTGTTTACTGCTTAACTTAGATAGAAAAAATAAATAAATCACGGCGTAATGAGCTGATCAGCATTGTTAACTGCAAAAGCAGGTTGAACAATAGTTAAATTTTAACTTCGGCACTAAACTTAAAGTTTAAATACGAACAGGCACCTCAAATAGGAATATATAAGTTGCATCAATAGCTCATGAGCCTTAATTACGAATGATTTAAACTTCTCATCTTGAAAAACTTCATTTTTTACTTTCTCTTCGGCAAACAGTTTTTTAGATATAATATTAGAGTTTATAATATGAATTTGATCTCGCAAACTTCTGAAAAGTCTTTTTTAATCTTCTTCAGACGATGTTTTATTTCACAACATCGTAAGTTAGATGCATTGTTTCCACACTCGTATGTTTATTGAATAAACATGTCCCCAAAAAATCAAAAACCATTTTTAAGTTTTAGACAAACAAAAAAAAACAGACGTACTTTTATTAGCGAGAGTTTTCGTTACGCTGCAAATTACCATCACGAAGTGCTTAATCCCTAAAGTTTTTCCTTGCCCATGTTTTCTTCGGCAACGCGTATTTATTTCTGCGTCCATTCGAAGACACCTACATACAACAATGGTGCTGTGCCACAAACTCCAAACAGAATCAACTCGTCGACAGCAGGACGATGCACAAACACGCTCAACTGCGTGCAATCAAACAACTTCTTTCGAACACCAAACAACGGTTCCTAAACTTTGCGAGCGCTCACAGCGCCCCTTTTTTATTCAAGCAGAGGATGAATTTGTCTGGCGCAGCCTCACAGAAAGTTGGATAATTTTTTGTTGAACGATGAGTTCCGTCATGACTGCGACAAAGTTTCCTAGGGAAATCAGGAACGTTCGTTGTTAAAAATGAAATAAAAGGACAGAGTTATATTGCTTTAGATATTCATTTTTGTGAAACGTACTTTTTACTGCGAATAAATAAAAATCCTGAGAAGGATCAACAAACAGTAGGATCACTTTCCAACTGTCGAAAGACTTGATGTAACTTTTAAAGCATCAATTGGGTACTTACAGAGTGTTAGAATTTTGTGGTACAAAAGTCTAGTTAAACCGTGAAACATGCCACAGTTTTTGCAATAATCATCACAAAAAAATGCATTACGTTCAATCAAATTACTTAAGACCTTGAACTCGTGATACGATAACAGTTGAAAATTTTTGTAACGTCCAGTAAACTTTATTCTGTTGGCCATTGCTTAATTTTCAAGCTTACTTTAATTCATATTTCATATTTAATAATATTTTTTAAAATTTGTGGAAGCATAAAAAACTGTGAGCAGTTTAGTAAGTTCATGAAAATTTAACATTTGTAAAAATATTCATTGCGTTATGTACTTGTAGGATGAAAAGGAATTTACGATTTAACTTTTACAACAAAACAACTAACGACCACAAGCTAAAATAACGATATCATAAAACTCATAAGACATTCGTATAAAGATCAGTCAAAAAACATACACAAATAAAAATTTTTGCTGGGATTTTTGATTCTCACACGAGCAGGCCCAGCAAAGTTGCATCAGTGACAGATCGTGCATAAACTGTCATATTGCAGGCGCCAATTGCGTGTTCAAATTTTCATCGTTGATCTGGATCTGAGGCGACGACATCTCAACTTGTCGGTCAGAATAAATCATAAGCGACACCTTCTTTTGGACGGAACAGAACTATGAAGTACACAGCAGCACGACCTCGCATTCAACTTGATCGTACACACTACGGACTCCTGCAATAAGACAGTAGTAAGTTCACTATAAAATGCAGCATTGAATGCAAATTTACGATTTTCAGCATTCAGTTCCACCGAATATTTATTTGGGCCTGGGAATAATTCAGGCTTCTTTGCCTACAGGTGGGTTCTATTCTCAGCTGGCCACAGTTGCAAAAAGAAAATAGCTTTGTCATTACAACTTGAGCAATTAAAGATAGTCAGTCTCGTTTTTCATGTCTTTTGGACCGTGTACAAGAAGCTGCTCCCCAGTTTTCAATATATTTTTACCCAAACTCCACTCCCTAATCCCAACAAATAATAACACTGTTCAGAATAATAGGTACTTCTTGTCAATTTTGACGGTGGCTTCATAAGTTTAAGTTACTAATGTACAGATTAAATTTCTTCGCCAGCACAAATTGGACAAATAGATATTGCTTTTCGACGTGGTCAGAATAACTGGTGATTACTGAATGCCATGTCCTTGTCTTATGATTAAATTAGTTTTGAATACGAGAAAAACTATGGAAAATTGATTGCTCGTAATGGTCTTTAATTGCGCATTGCCTCTGCAGAGTAGTGCTCTGGAGACTTGGATTCAGTTTCTGCAACATGATTGAGGGCACCAAATTATAGTTATTTTGAGTCATTAAGTAATTACTGTAGAATCTACTTAGCCATGGAGATCTCAGAGATGGTTCAGCTATTTCTCTCATTGGGAAGCACAATTGAACGCATTGTCTCCATTCTTTAAAGACTATTCGCTGCTGCAACATGAAAATTGTTATAACTTTACTTTGCGTACACGTAGTAATTCGTATCTATGTTTACAGTCTCTTACTATTCATGAGCAGAATAGCCCCTGCAAGCTACAAGCGCGTTCGCGATGTTCATTGACGAATCGTAATCCAAGTTCTGAAATTGTGTTAAGAAAACACTTTAATATTTTGCAGTGCTTGTCAGCTCTGATGTGCACCGTCAAAGTTCTAGAAAACACATGGCTTTCGTTAAATAAAAGATTATTGTAAAACATAAGGAGCAAAGCAGCTGCTTGTTTGATAAACTGTGCAAATTTTTTCGAGAAGTTGAGGGTTCTAATTAACAAACTTTAATATAAAATATTGCAGTATCAATAAAATGAAAATTAAAAATCACTCCAAATAAACATAATTTACTGACACTTTGAACATACATATGAATTAATATAAATATTGGTATATGTGTTTGACTTCTTATGCACACATAATTCTCATTCAGTTCCTTCGTTAATTCACATTTTGATAATGTGAATGCAGCTCAGTTGACACACTTTTCTGCTGCTCAATGGAAGAAAGTTTCATTAAGAAAGTCGGCTCTATACGCCTATTGCAAAAAACGTTTTCGATGACTCTTTGGTTTTTAAACTCTGAGATTCAATAATGAACTGAATTTGATTTACTTATGTCGGTCTAACTTAGTCATGAAACCTGACACGATGAATTGCCGCTGTGAAATGTTTTTTATTTTGAACTCTGTTCTGTCGGAAATATCGTACACTAACCCGACTATAAAATAAAAATCTGTTTTTAGCCTCAAATTCTGGGCTCGATTCTAATCACTTGGAATTCAGTCTTATTCTGTAGCACAAATAGCGTAATTAAAATCTCGTCCACTACAGAGCTCTAGACCACATTTCAAGTCTTTATCAGTTCCCCTCAATGATCTCTCACTGTGAATGCTTTTAAGAGACACACATACGCCGGTCGTTTGTCTGTTTTTCAAGCCCCACATCAGTCATGTCGTAAAGATGCCTTCGTGAACACCACAAAAGGCACTTTAAAAAACGCATTCACAACGATGGTGTTTTTAAAAATCAATGAAACATTTATAGCCGTTAGAATCTGGGAAATGTAGTCTAGAAACTTCGCGGTATTTTGCACCGTGGAACGTCTTTGTGTAATTCAAGGTAAAATGCTTTCTAATTTAGCTGAGAAAAAAAATTGTAAGATGTTATCAGTTCTTTTTCCGTTGGTACACAATGGGGAGGAGTATCACAAGACTATGAAAGCACTTACAGACGAGTATTAACACAGTATTATGCACATAGGCTAAAAAACCTGAAACCGGAAAATGAAATAGAGGGTCAATCTTGACCCACTTGATTTTTTCCATCATCGTGAATTTGACACTGTATAACTACAGTATAAAAACTGTGATACTGCATTTAGTAAAATTTCCTACTATGAAATCATATTCGAAAGCTTTCCTACTTCTCTAATAACTGGAACTTTAAAAATTTGTCGGAATGGTGGTATATAAATTTAACCTATTTTATCTGCGTTGTTTAGGGGCTTATTCCAGCCCGAAATATTTACTTCTGGGCTTTCATACTTGTACGATATTGAGAGACACTGTGATGAAAAAGATACTGTAATTCTTTTGTTTAGAAAAATGTTGCTCTATGCATGCAAAATAATGTAACATCATATGGTTGAAGAATATGAAAAACTATTTTAAACGCGGTAGGTTTCAATAGTGAAATGTTAAAACGAAGTCGAAAATATTCCAGCTATTAACTGTGATTGAATGATTTATGAGGGTAATTATGGAATGATACTGTGTACAAATAAATCTGTACCATTCCGATGGCGATCTTAAACATTAATTGCTCTGTTGACTATATTTTTACAAAGGGTTTTAGTTTCTTTACACGTTTGTTCTTATGTGATAGTTTGATGGTCACAATTTGAATATTACGACTGAGATAGAACTGATTTGAATTTATAACCCAAATACTTTTAAAATGTTTCTTGTATATTTATGTACAATTGATCAAATTCTTGAGCTCTCTGTGTGCAATAGTTACTTCTCATTAGTTGTACTCTTAGTACAACTGAAGTACTTACTGTGCATAACATGGTATAACTGAAATATTTACTGTGCATAACATAGCGTAAATGACGTATCAACTTTACATAACGTAGTATAACTGAAGTATCAACTCTACATAACATAGTATAACTGAAGTATCAAGTCTACATAACATAGTATAACTGAAGTATCAACTCTACATAACATAGTATAACTGAAATATCAAGTCTACATAACATAGCATAACTGAAGTATCAAGTCTACATAACGTAGTACAAGTGAAGTATTAACTCTACATATCATAGCATAACTGAAGTATCAAGTTTACATAACATTGTATAACTGAAGTATGAACTCTAGCTTCAAGACAGTGAGTGACACGGAAGTATAACGCTTATTCCAGCAGCTGTGGAAGTGCACACCCTCGCTTCCATGCTACCATCCTGGCCCCGCCCTCTCCCTCATTCCATGGGGGCTCACAAGTGTAGGGTGCGGCAACACGTTTTCCTTTTTTGGAAGGAGCTTCCCATGAAAAAAGGAAGCTATGTTGCCGCACCGTGTACTTACTTAAAATAAAGAGAGGACTCTACCAGGTTCACATACTTCACGCATGATTTACAATCTAGGTTTGTAATTTATAAGTTACATTAGAGTACTTTTTAATATTGATGCAAAAATATGTGAATTTCTAACAGTATAGTATCCATATTTACTTTTTTATAAAACATATAAAACTTTCAGAGGTACCTGCTGTGTCGCACTAGTATATTTTATGCAAAAATTCCATCAAGAATATCACACTTACAGGGTAGTGTAATTCTTTATATCTGAAGGAACCTCATTCAATTATATTGTATTTTACGAAATACTACATTTACAGGGTTTCTTCGGCGTAACTGATGTCGTCGTTTCAGTTTACATCAGTCAGCGGTGTCCTACCAGAAACTGTTTCAGGCCTAGTCTTGGACTGGCAAAAATTTATGACGCCAACGTTCAAGCTTAATTCACCAGACAAAATTCTCGGAGCACACAATAAAGACGCAACTCATTTTCTAAACATACCTACATCTATTCTTTAGAGTAATTTTGAATCTAGTTAGAAGTTTATTACGAACATGCCACCAGTTCTTGCAAAACAAACCTTAGTGGCACCAGTTTAGGCCGGCGCAAGCACGCCAACGAATGCACTCATGAATCCATTTCCTGCTTATCTGTGAAACGCATTTGTTCAGCAACACCGCGTAGGCTTACGGCAAACACGCGCCAGCACATGCTGCTGTGAACACTGCACTGCTCTCAGTAGAGATGTCAGAAGGAGAACAAGTTAGGCAGAGTAGCACTTAAATATGAAGAGGGGAGGAGAAGAAAAAGAACGCGTGAAATCATATCAAAATTTTGGTAGAGAAGATGTAATGCTGGAAAAAAGGATGTTGCTGTTTTTACTAGAGACGTCATAAGGCAAAGCAGGAAGGCACAGATACATGAGCAAGAATTGAGCAGGAACGTGCTGAATGTCCACAAAATTTGGAAGAAATGAAATACCTAATTCTCCCTCCGGTCGGAAATAGTTGATCCATATTAATGTTGAAGTTGGTCGGAATTATTTGCTCCAAAAACAAATGTAAACCTTTTAGAAAGGATACATGCAAAACTGCAAAACTACTGTTTGTAACAAAAAAACTTCATTTTGTAATACAGTACAATAAATTGATAATGTATAAACATCAATGAATGATATTTTTAATAAAATAAATAACGAAAACTAAATTCTACAATGTAATTAAATACATGAAATTGATAATGTATCAGAGGAAGAAACATATATATCACTAAATTTACTCAATACTTGTTAATTTATTCTTCAATTTTTCTGACATCTGAATTGAATTTGGAAGAATTCCTTTTCTCTCTAGTTGTACTTTCGACAGATGTTGAAGCCTGTAATTGTTGCCACCGTCAGCCAAAATAATCTGTTCCATTGACTGCTGCAAAGTAAGGAAAATGCTGTTCAATGTTGATCTCTGTTATTCCTCAAAGCTATCTGCCAATTTTTCAATCAATTCATCAAAGTTACGTGATGCTTTTTGTTGTTGAAGGGATTGGATTGACTTGAAATAGCCGATGTCAAGTACATTCAGGTCTGGACTGTTTTACGGGCTGTAGATCTCTCAAGAAGTGCCTGCAATACTACTCTTCTCTCAGAATCTGTCAAATCTTTTGTCTTTCGGTTATATGTGCCCTTTTTATTACTATCATCTTTATTTCCTATATCCTGCAGTTAATTTAAGAACTTTTAAACATTATCTGAAAAAGAAAAGGGACAAAATTATATTCACTTCTACTCAATTATTTATTAAAGGTTAAAACTTGTGTTCAACACACTGTGCACGATCGTCTACTGCACTCAAAACAGAAGATTGTTAAAAGACCCTAAAATGCAGGAAGTTTTCTCCTTGTGTAGCAAATATTTCCAACCGGAGGGAGTAATAAATAGTGTTTCTGGATAGCAGGCATGGTAAACAAACAAGAGGCAAAAAATAGATAAAATTATGAAAACGAAACAAATGAATTCATATTAAAACGTAAAAAAGTCTTAGTTTTTACTAAATGCAACCAGATTAGCTGTATAAAATAGTTTTCCCTCCTAGATGCTAAAGTTTAAATTGAAATAATTTTGATCATAATATTGTCCGCCTGTGACAACATGAGATTAATATCATTCCCTTTGTGATAAAGTTACAATATTAATATGTATGATACTTGAAAATGTTTGATATTTTCGGATGTATAAGTAAATTTGAGCTTCCTATCATTTAGACGTATCTAAAAAAATGGAAAACTAGAAAAGGAATGAGTAAAGAGACCAATAATAATAGCAAGTAGAAAAATAAAAATGAATGTGACAAGAGATGGGAAGTACTAAACACAATAACAGGGGGCCGGCTCTAGTATGAGCTAGTAAAAAAGCTGGTGCGGGACTATACGTACAATCCTTTATTTCAGTCGAGTTCATGTTTCTTGCAAGCTTGTGTACAATTAGTTGGTTGGAGGCCTATTCTTGGTGACTCCTGCTAGTGGATCATTTAGGAGACTAGAGCATCACTCCGGAATTTAGGAAACCAATTCACTTTTTTGTTACGTATACATAGGGTACAGCAACATAACTTCCTTCTTTGCATTTCAAAAAGTTATGAAAAAAGGAAGTTATGTTGCCGCACCCCGTACAATGTCTGGGCAATATTCCGTTCTGTTTGCCTCGTGCTGGAGCCGAGGGCTTTCTGATTGCCAGGAATAATG
The DNA here is from genome assembly GCA_006783055.1 of Trinorchestia longiramus. Lineage (NCBI taxonomy): Eukaryota > Metazoa > Arthropoda > Malacostraca > Amphipoda > Talitridae > Trinorchestia > Trinorchestia longiramus. Next base: position 52,284 of record VCRD01002654.1, read on the forward strand.
GCACCGCATTTAAAAATGTAATTATTTTCGCCTGTAGTTGGTGTCTAAAGTTAAATTGACTCAATCCCACGAGAGCATGGTTTTGGACAGCAGGGTTGAGGTCAGGGAGTTCTACTGCCCTCCAGCAGGTCTTCTCTCTTTCTCTCCGTCCCTCTTTCGATGGTGAAGTCCCAGATGCAATTATTGAGTATTTGAACAGTATTTCTGCTTGCTATTTTCCGTCATGTAGTTGACTGCACTATTGCTCCAATCTTATTATAATTCTGCTTGTTCCTTCTTTATTTAGTTAGGACGTTACGCTTTCGTCGAGTTTGCAGTATCATAGCTACCGAATTCCGCAGTGTAACATTAACCCTTTCGGTACTGACGGCATCTCTGGTAGCCGCAGTCATTTTTCGCCTATTAAGATGCAGAGCAACACGTGTGTCTGTGCAAACGCTGGTAGGGCAGTGCAAGCTACAGTTTGATCAGGACAATGCAGTGACCGTAAAACATCACAAAGCATCTTTTTTTAAATTTGATGTTAAATATGTTGAAAAAGGTTCTGATATTTGCATCATGGTACCGAAAGGGTTAAAAGATGGCCTTTACATGCATTCATATGTTTGATATCTAATCTAATACTAAGAATGACTGTCGTCTGTTTATGTATCTATTTATATATTTATTTATATGTTTCGTGTCACGCTCATAAGAATAGATAGGAAGAAATTAGTACAGGCGGTCTTGGTTTCAGTTCACTGGTAAATTAATACACTCATTTTCGCTGTACAAGTGCACTATAATAAGTCACTTTAAAAAAAATTAGAGAGATCCAAAGCCTTATACACTCGAGTCCGTATCGTGGATAGGGAGTTTGGCGGGGTATTGCATATTACAATATACATACAAAAGCTCGCAGTTGCTTTCAGTAATCCTGAATTTCTGTATCTAGGATATGACACGAATGGCTATACTATATACTACAACTAGAATAGAATAGAATAGAATAGAATGAGGCTATAGGAACGAACCTTCTGTCCCATTCTTGGGTCGGATAATTACTTCGATAATTATTCGGTAGTTTACCCAAGTCCCATGCCGTATTTCTAGCCGCGTCAACCATGTCGGCAGCGGGATTCGAACCCGGGTCTTCCCGCTCGAAAGCAGATTCGCTCACCAGTCGACCAAGCTGGTGATTACTACTGCTATTGCGGCTCAAAAATACTGTATTCTAGGTGTTTATTACTGTCACAAGAAAAATACGTTACCTTTGTAATAAGCTTAAGCATGGAAACTCCACTGTAATTTTATTTAATATCTTACCAACAGTATTTGCCATCATTTTTGATGGCACGGGTAAACTAGTTTTATATAAACTTCTTTTAATTATTAAGACATATATTTAATCAAAGAACCGTAAATTACATAAAAACTGTCACAATGGAGCGAAGATTGGAAGCTGCTCGCGACAGAATGAGACTCTACAGGCAGAGAATAAGGAATGAACAACAGCAGGAAATCCTTTAGAGGGAGAGGCAACGTCAGCAAGTGAGGCGAGCTGCAATGAACGATGTACAACGTGAAGAGTATCTTCAGTGAGGCAGTCGACATAAGCAAAGGAATTTATTACAGCAAAGAAGGGAAAATATGGATGAGGAACAGCAGGCACAGAACCTCCAGTAGCAAAGAAATTTATCCCGAAAAGGAGGGAAAATATGGATGAGGAACAGCGGGCACAGTACTTCCAGTAGCAAAGAAAATTATCCCGGTAAATGAGGGGAAATATGGATGAGGAACAGCGGGCACAGAACCTCCAGTAGCAAAGAAATTTATCCCGAAAAGGAGGGAAAATATGGATGAGGAACAGCGGGCACAGTACCTTGAGCGGCAGAGAAATTTATTTCAGCAAAGAGAACAGAAGATGAATGAAGAAGACGGAATGAATTATTATCAAAACCAAAGAGAGAGATATAGAGGGAGAATTGAAAATATGAATCCTGGTAAAGTTAACCATTTAAGGCCAAATCAATTGCAAAGACAGCGCGCATCAGAAGAAAAGGACCAGTATATTTCTGATCCCTTGAAATTTCCACATGTCCTGCTAGTCTATATAATATTCTGCTTGTTCCATCCTTAGTTAATTAGTCCGTTACGCTTTTGGAATCCAAAAGCATTTGGAAAGCATCGATCCATCGACTTGATGGAACACTGAAAATAACTTTCTTGTACGATCAATAACAATATATTTCGCGACCTAGGAAACTGTGTGTTTGCTTTTCTGTGAAAATATTTTGATGTGAAAACTATGAAGCTTTCATTAAAACTATGCTAGAATTTTCTATTGGTACGTGGGAGCAGGATGTTCATAAACGCTCTAGTGAAGAGAGCTTGAATGTTTGTAGAAATTGTGCATCATTCTTCAGGACGTCGAATCTAGGGTGGAAACTTAACCCGTGCCATATTGCGGTTTGCATAGTTGCCATTGGCTTTTTAGAATTACTGAGAAACTTGACATGTTCATTGAAAAAAGCGGCTGTACATTTTTGTTTCTATTTATGATACAAAAATTTCAGGTTATTCTATCTTTTGATTTCATTATTCATCTTAAAAGTGTTTTAAACATCCTCACATTTTTAGTAGCTACGACCAAAGAGCAAATTTCATGAAATTACTCTTTGTTTTGTTGAGACAGAAACCATTTTTTTGCATTGAACTAAAGAAATAGAATTATTTAAATCAGACAATTAGTTACTAAGTTATTGTCATTGAAACAGAGGGTTCAGGTTTTTGTGAAACACTCTGTGTACGAGTATAACGACAGTTTCAGGCGAATATTTGTCTCACCCTTTTTGTTGTAACTGTTTGTTGCATCATTTGCGTGATTTTTTGCTGATGTTTGAGTAAATCAGTAAAGAAACTTGGAACACAACGAGTATTTTAAGGAAGATGTGAAAGAATTACGCTGTCTCATTCTCTGTTGTGTGACTTCTGAAAATTGAAAAGAGGCTTCGTTCACAACCAACGAATGCTCAAACTCTGCACTTTCATTATTTTGAAGTGGAATGAACTGAATTTTATGTATTGTGATATAGAAAATTTTAATCAAGTCGGGGTATTTGGGTATTTTGATGCGTTGGTGCACCTATACAAGGCAAAAGTTGGAATTTAAAAAAAATTTGATAAATGGTACTGCTTTGTTCAGTAGTCAAAGAGCGGAAAATGTTTGCCTAGTAATTCATCCATTTGTTTCGGGAGAATTAGTTGTAAGAGGAGGATACGACTTATAAATGTAAGATACGACTGAAGAAGAAAAAGATACCGATGGAAAACACACAAACTTATTTATTTATTCAGATTTAGCTGTTGTAACAACTCCGTAAAGGCTTGAAGTGTGTAAGTCAAAGACGGGAACCTTTTTCACTCAGACAACCATGAAGGCTAAATATTTGAAAATTTATTTCAGTGAAAGCCATATAATATATATTAAGACTAAATTAAACTGAATTTGAGTATAATAAGCCTCTGAATTTATTATTTTCAGAAATTTTCTCATGATACTCATCATTAATGCAACTTCTGGCACTGCATGGATTTGCTGATAAGTTTGGAGTGTGGTTGGTACTTGGTGAGGTTAAGCTTCATGTAAGCGCTGAGGCTTTTACCAATTAAACGTGAACTCCTTCCTCAAATGTACGATGCTCCTCATCTTTTTTTTCTTTTCGACTTCTTGTTCATTGAAACGTTGGCTTTGAACAAATGACCGAGCAGACTGATTCACAAGGGTGCGTCTACATGTTTACCCTGCAACGGCCAACGTAGGCTATTATCATCCAATTGCAATAATGGACAATTGCTCCTGAAAAAAATAAATGGATAGGTTAAAACAAGTGATTTTTTTATGTTTTATCTGCGAGCCAGATGCAATCATCGTAAGAGCAACACCTGGCTCGCGAGCCATGAGTTTCCCACCCCTGGTTTAAGTGGTAAAAATTAAATGAAAATGTTAGCCGTTACGTTATTTTGAAATGCAACGAGGCTAACGAACACCGAAACTGCAATCGATTGCAAAATTTAATCCAAATTAACAGGTAAGTTCTTGAAACATTAGGAAATATAGTGAATGTCAGTTCTCTTGAGTATAATATTAACAATAAACATTAATTCGTACTGAGGAGAAGAATGCGTGACGGTGGGCTTTTTTTGTGCTTTTCAGTACAGAAATTTGATGAAATTTTTTGCTGTTCTATATTGCTTCGTGTGCAGATTTCTGTTCACACAAAATATTAGTGTGTGAATACATTATGAAAAATTATTAATGTGGTAGGAAACTGAATAGATTTTTAATTGAGGTAGAAAATTAAACTGTAAAGCTTATTATAGACTGAGTGTCGTGGCCATCTAGAAGTGGTATCCGGGATACCTTGAATGGTATCCTGGCTTCCTCACATGGTATCCGGGATACCTTGAGTGGTATCCTGGCTTCCTCACATGGTATCCGGGATACCTTGAGTGGTATCCTGGCTTCCTCACATGGTATCCGGACTACCTCCTGTGGTATCCCGGCAACCTCTCTTGGTGCTTGGGCTACATCGAGTATAGTATCCGGGTTACCTCGACGAGTATCCTGCATCTAAATCTAACCTACTATGCATGCATCTAATGTGTTCTCTAATGTGTGTTGCTAGATAGTAACTAGAAATTAATTCCTAATAAGATATAATAATAAGCCGTGGTCATTACTAGATGACTTGCATTCATGTGGCTTGCGTGCGACCACATGGTGAAGTATTTCCTGGTGCAGGGACTTTGCAATTCATGGCTTGGTTCCATTATGGAAAACCCTGTGAGAATTAATTTTTTTCTCGAAAGATTTTATTTTCTGTATTATTTAGTTCAAACTTTCTAGGGGTTTAACCCGACGGTCAAGAAATACTTGTTCATCCAGTTGAATATCCAGCCCCTTTTCTGCAATAAAATACAGAGCTGCTTTTGTCTTTACTCGCTGACATAAGGCTTCTAATGATCACAAATATTTGTGTTCATACAAGGTGCGGCAACATAACTTCCTTTTCTTCAAAGGAACTTGTTTTGAAAAAAGGAAATTATGTTGCCGCACCTGTAGATGCTTGGTTGGCAACTTTCACTCAGAAAACGTCGTTGCAGAACAAAAATTTCATTTGCGAAGCGTGTACACGAGAAGCTATACTGAATACGTAAATCAAATCCAGGCTTTACTATAAAAATAATTCTACTTCTTTTTGATGCAGAAAACTTGATTCTATAGAATAGAATAGAATATGGCGACAGAAACAAGCCGTTTGGTCTATACTTGTGTGGCTATCCGAGTAACAAGCCGTATAATTTTCCTGTTTGTTCTTGTATTGTGCAGGCTTTACGGAAAAAAGGTGAGAATAAACTGAGGGATAATGATATAGTGCTTGTTTGTTCATCATAAGAACGCAGTAGTGCTAAATCACAATTTTCCTGCAGTCATTCAATATGAGTGAGTGTAATTTGTTCTGTAGCAGTGAGATGAATACAAGCTCTCACGACTGGGGAGTTGTAAGCATCGTGAGAGTTTTGTCTTTGTTCTGTGTTACCTAACAAAGGTTAGTGGGATCTGACGCGTGATAAGTCTTTAGGAACGGCATATCCAACTACTCTTTATTTTCTTGATGTCTGCATTGCAAAGAATATTGCGAGTACTGATGTTTTAAGGACTAACATTTTGACATTAATAATTTTAAAAAAGATTCATTTGGTTCTGAGAAGCAACTCTAAGTTACATTTGTTAAGGATTATTTATATTCCTAAAAAAAGGCGCTAGTACATCTTCAAGAGTGGTTAAATTCCTGGTGCTTCTTTGAAAGAGAGAACTCAAATCGCTGTGTGATTAAGTCTTCATTTTCGACTCGCGTGCTTCGTCAAAGCGTACAACAGATAATTTTTTTATCATGTAACCCATCAAGAGAATTTTATTTTATTTTTGATTCAAATTAAATTTATAATCTTGTTTTTAAAATTGCAATGATTAATGGCAAAGAAATTAGGTACACTTGTTCATTGGTTAGAAAAATTAGTTTTTAGGATATTCGCCCCAAGTTATTGGCCGTGTTCATCATGAGTTATCTTCAAAAGGTTTCCCATAAACGACAACACGTCCTGTCTAAATTGATCACGTAATCACATAAACCAAACACTTAATTAGGAAGCTTGAATTATTGCGTACCGTATTGACGGAAGTCGAGTATTTGACACCTCCATTACTGTGACGGGTGACGCAGTCGTGTATGTAAAGTGGACAACTATTCTCACATCTCTGTAAGAGGTGATAAGGTTGCTCGTTGTCCCTGTTGACAATAAATTTAAAACTTAAGCTAACTAAATTCAGAGTATTCCTAAAATATTCTCCAGCGAGGAAGAGCTTTGATTGAGGTAATCAGAATGTGGTCAGATTATTAAATGTTCGGAGTGTAGCATTGAAAGCATCGCACACAGTTTTCTAAACATCAAAGAAAATACTTTTTATAGAAAGTAATAGTTTTATGCATGACTTTGGTATTAAGTTCATGTCCTTGCCATAAGTGCCTTTATTCTTCACCTCTTTAAAATTAACATAATACTACTCTATTGTTTTACGCTCCTTCAATTTTCAGGCAATATAGTTGTGGTTTTAATAAAACTTGAACACTTGAATTTTTTAAAAACATTCAATCAGGTTTTTGCTTGTTTCAAATGGATAAAATTTAGCAATACACGTGCCAAGGGAAGTATTTTCTCTGGAAAATAGGGGATTTGAAGCGGCGTTCCTTCTGCGCTGCCGAATTATGCGATATTTTAGGCAACATACGAAATAAATTACGTATATTGGCTCTTTGAATATTGCATTACATTTAACTTTTGATCTATGAATTATACTAACATTAATATTCATAATATCATCGATTGATTTGATTCCCCTCAGAAGAGGGCTATGATATGGAAGTCGGGCAGGTCAGAAGTGCCGGTGCTACGAATCTCTTCTCTCTGAATGAGCAGATCTCTCAAAATTCCCTACTTCTCTGATTAGTTACCCACCTCAGAGTACGTTAAGTTATTGAAAAGAGGGTAATACGTTATAAGTTTAACCGGTTAAATGCTATGCGGAGACGTTCCAGTATTGCGATCAATAGAGACATTAGTATTCAACTATAGAAAGAAACTTTATTTGTTACGGGAACTCATGAAATATACAATGGCTTTGACATTAATAATGCTAGCCTTTTGAGACCGAGTGATCATGCATCCAGCAACTGTTCCCGTGCATCTTGTGACGTGAGGCAGAGGCTCTCAGGGATACAATGCGACGATCTGAACGATTGAGGAAATAATCAGTTGAAGTCCGTCAGTTTGTCAGCCTACCTGGATCCTAGATCACAAGCAGAGCAAATTCGAGAGCTGCATGGGGTTTCGAACCATCGAAACCAGGGACCCACCAGCACAAGCACAGATCTGTTTCGTCTCTGATACAGTAGCTAACATATATTAATCTGTTACGTTCCATCCTATGAAATATTTATTAACAATTTTAGTGTACAGTGGAAAAGTAATTGAAGATGTTTTGCATTCTACATGTACTTTCATGAACCACATGTTACAAGTATTTATGTTATAGTTGCCATGTACTATTTATTAATTATAATATTTTCCATCCATTACTTACATTACTCCCACGTGGAGGGATTTCTTCATAAGTTACACTCAGCGTTAAAATGTTCGTGTTTTTTGCGAGTTGAAATGGTAGTAATTTCTTTCAATTGATGATGATTTGATTTCTTTCATCTTGATTTCATCTGCTTGAATAAAAATTGAGACCTTTAAGAGTTTTCCTTGAGCATTTTATAGACATAAATGATGAAATTTCAAATCTCATCACGTTCACTATTTTTTCTGAACTATTTTCAGACGCAGACGTGTAGAATCATGAGTTCGTTCGCAATTTGCAAAATAAATTTACTGTAATTAGGTAGAGACGTGTGAGTTTTGTCATAGGGCAAAAAATTTAAATCAAATCAAGAGAACGCTCTATTTCAGCATCCCACCTTGTTTACCTTTCTTGGAATCAAATATTTTTCTTCGTTTTTTGCTTGCCGCTATAATGAGCCACTTTTCACAAATGAAACTTAGGAAATAATTTTTTCAGTTGAAAAAAAATGACAGCAATTTTTCAATATTGACATCGTGCATTTATGCCTCAGCTGCTTTACTTAAAAGTAATGTTAAAAAGTTTTCTCCGTCAATCCCGGCATTTTCAAGCCTCAGCGCTACTATTTTACGTTTTTTTATATTGGGCTCCTGGATCGTATTAATATCTCTCTTCAGAATGATTGTTCAAATATATCCCTCTGGAATACTAGCAGTCTCTGCTCTCGAGGTTTTTCATAACCAAATTACGGTATGGCAATCGTAATATAGCTATTTTAGATCTCTAATATTCCTGATTTTCATCCTTCCATAAGTATTCACGAGGAGTAAGTGAGCTATTTGTTTATAGGTAACGCCATTTTACGGATAGTTTTGATAACACATGTTTAGGGTTGCAGTTTATCTGTGTCCAATTAGATTTCTTCTATCCATTTTTAAAATTTTCTGTTTTCTCCTCATGAAGGTTTATTTGTTTTAAAATTAATGTTTTATACTAAGCAGTAGGTTGAGTACATTGGTACAAGGGTCAGAAATTCCTCTCAGTAATTCTACCCACTGCAGAGAAAAGGAATCAGTGTTATAACACACGATTTTAGCTCTGAATATTTCAAAAGCAGGAATTTTGCCATCAATGTAGAAACTGGAGCAGTTGAACCAAGTCCTGAAATTGATTCATTACTGAAATTTAAGCCACCATACTTTTCATGGTCAAAGTTAAATACAATGAAAGTATTTCACTGAACTTGAATAGCTTTGCAACAGAAAGTTATTGGTACGTATTTCCTACAGTTATATCCTTATCGATCTGTTAAATAGCAAACTACGCCATTGTTAATTTTAAAAGGAATTGTTTAAAAATATCATGCTCTACGAAGAAACTTATTCGTATCGCTCTAAAAAATAAATTGGTGTCAGTAGATATGTTTTGAAAATTTTACGTTTATGAAGTTCGAAGAATGATGAGAAATTTTCGGCTTGTTATTTGTGGGACCATTTTTTCTAGACCTGCGATTTAAAGGGAGGCCTATGACGATAGCCGTCTCTGTGTTATTTTATTCTTTCTAATCGCGCTTTTTGTGTTCACATCTGGTTGACTTGAACAATGTATCAGTTCATCAGATAGAATCAGTTCACAATAGAGTGAAAGTCTTGGTATAAGATAAATCGTATAGTTGTTTTTGGTGCGATAGTAGTAAAAATGTAGCTAATTGCTTATGACAGCGTTGCCTATTGCATGATTGATGAATGTTGCTTTTCATATATAAAATAATTATTATTATTATATCCAAAGGTATTATAGTAAATAGTATTCATTTACTAAGCAGTAAAACTTCGACGGTTACTAAACAGAATTTAAATAATATGTAAAACATAATTTTCAGAAACCTTACCCTTCGAGCTCAGGGCAAGATGTATTTTTATTTTATTAAATTTATAAGAAACTAATGAGAACGAAATCAGTTAAGCAATTTTGAGTTTTTAAACTGCTTATTATTCATCATCTCTTCGTTCATTAAACAAAAGTAATAGTTATATTGTGTAAATTAATTTCAAATAAATCACATGGAATCTGAGGAAGAGGTTCAGAATGGTTTAAACGTGACAGATGACGTTTCTACCAGGTGTACCTCAAGGTATTTCTTAAACAAAAACTCATGCTCCGAAATTCGAGGGTAACCTCGACGAAGTGAAAATTAGCTGTGTTCTTCACAAAGAAATTCGAGAGCGGTGCTCTTTTTTCTTTTTCCAGAGCGCGGACTGAAATTGCTGCAAGAGGTACACAAAATGAGATTTACTTACTCAAGCAGCTGGCAGCGTTGTTGTTGGCAGGAAAATATGTTCGTGCCAAAGTGCGCGAGTCACTTTCTGGGATTTGAGAGGTGTGGTACAACCGGTGGCATTTTCAGGATTCCGATTTAGAGAGGCCCAGATTTTATGCTTCATATTCGTGAAGCTCTAACTGGACCAGTCGTACTTGTGCGTGTGTGGTCCTTCTCTAACATAATCAGTCCGCAACGATTACAGGAATACATACGTATTGGGTCTATGACTTCATGATAGTTTTTCCGTGACTCTTTAGAAGCGCCCTCGTATAAATGAAAGTTTTGGTCACACTACTAACGGAAATGAGGGCGTTAATTATTTAGTAGCTCCCATCAGAAACTAGAGCACTTGCATACCGCGTTATTCAAGTTCTAGCCATGTCTATTTGGCAGAAGACTACTTCATTTGAGACCACACCGAGATGCAAACTCGCGAGAAGGTATACCTGTGTGTAGCAGACATATGTAGTAGGCATCTCTAGTAGGTATATACAGTACGGATACATGGTAGGCCAATGTGGTAAGCTTATGTAGTAGACATATGTAGTAGGCATATATGGTAGACATATGTGGTTTGAAGCTATATTTTGTTGAAAAATTAATTATTTTAAGCAGTTTTTTCTTCAGTTACTAACGTAGTAAATTTCGGAAATGCTCAGTTAGTGTACCAAATATTAATTTTTTCTTCCCAAACTAATTAAGATCTTAAATTTCGCTTCTATGCTATGCATTACAATTACTGCACTTCCAAGTAATTGATTCAATTTAAAGTAAATGTTAACTTAGATAAATGATGCAAAGTAAGTTAACGAAAAATCATCGTTTGTTGTACAAAAATAAAAATACTTAGTTTATATTCTTTTACAAGTATATTCATTTTATAATTAATTTTTTTAGAGATACATTTCTTTGTAAAAAACTGTGTAGTAAGAAATATTTTTCGTTCAACGAAGAACTGATTGATTTTTGGAATAAGACAACAATAAATAGGAAAGTCAAGTATTTGATGGGAGTCTACAATAACCTACATAATTATTCGAGTCCCATCTCTGTACCAGCTCATACATCTCAAAATAGTTGTATCGTTATGGTTTTAATTCCATCACTAGTGTTCCGTAAACCGACCGTCCCCTTCAACATTAATTCTTTAGAAAATTAGAATAATTAAAAAAAACGAAATGAACTTTGCAAGCCATGTTCCGAAATGAGTACAAGTCTCGGCTACTGTACGCAGTCATTATATCGACCGCTTGAATTGCAGGACATTCGTTTCCACCGAAGCGAAGAATCAGACAATGTGATTGTCATTAGGAGTCTCCTTGAGTAAATTGCTTTAAAGAAATAAGATCTGTGGACTCGAGTAATGATCCTGATTTATTCGAGAGAGCTTCATTTTTCCGGCTTAAAGTAAAATCTCCTGCAATAAAGATCCGTTGAGTTGAGGAGCGCTCTCTTTCTCCGGAATGTCGTCTCAGTGAGCAGGATCTCCAGAATTTTGCAACTTTTGTTGCTGGTACCGATTTCCAAGAGGAAGAATTTTAAATGTTTGACTACTTTTGTACAGCAAAGTCTTGAGAAAGCTGATCCTACTGAAGAAATGGAAACCTTGTGTTTGCTATCACTTATTATGGAAAACAAATCCCAATTTTCTGACGTCATTTGGCTCAGGGATTTATAGCGTTTATTTATTGTAGTTTATTTTGAGTAAAAACTTTAAAGGTTTCATGTCTCTTGAGTTCAGTTGCGGCTACTATGAGCTGCTTAAATAATAATCATTATTACAAATTTTGCAAATTATTTGTATGAAAGAAATGCAGTAAAGTAACTGGAACTTTCTCTATTCAAAACTTGTTCTCAGGTCCTCAAGGTAAGAGCAGGCTCGTATATTTTATACGTTGGAAATGGCTTGGTCGACTGGTGAGCGAATCTGTTTGCGAGCGGAAAGACCCGGGTTCGAATCCCGCTGCCGACATGGTTGACGCGGCTAGAAATACGGCATGGGACTTGGGTAAACAACCGAATAATTATCGAAGTAATTATCCGACCCAAGAATGGGCCAGAAGGTTCGTTCCTATAGCCTCATTCTATTCTATTCTATTCTAATTTCATCGAGATCGATGCCACGTTTCGGATTGATGAAGGCCCAACCTCAAAACTGATTTAGTTTGTTTTGATCTTAGCCCAAGTTCTGTATATCTGAATTATTCCTTCCAGCAGCTGCAGTTATGAAACTCAACAATCGTCCTTTGTGCAAAGAAGAACTTAAATACTAGTATTTTTTCTCTGTATTTTAAAAACCTGGTTAGTTAATTTCTGGATAATTAAAAATGTTCTTCTGCTGTATTTTTATGCTTAATAATATAATTAAAAGAGTTACTTCACAGTATTTAGGATGGGTGGAGTGTAGGACCTATAATTATCGTTATTTAAGGATGAATATTGTGCTTTTTGACAGATTCTAATATCTATTATTAATAAATACCACAAACCTTAAACTGTGGTTAAACAGCGAATGAAATAATCATAATATATGCCTTAGATCAATTAGATTTAATTACCTTTGGTACGGGAATAAATATCAGGTTGGAAACAAAGTCATATCCTTTTTCCCTAACACATTTTCTCTTAAAAAATTAACATGATACCATTTCTAATTCCTGCAATAACATCCCTCATTTCCTATGATTTCTCTCCAACAGTTAATTAGCTTTTAATACCTCCTTCGAAAAATTCTTGAATTTTGAGGAAAACAAACAAATCAAGGTAAATTTTTAGTTGCTGCTCATTTTCATAAAATTTATTGTTTCAGTGATCTTACGAAGAACTGAAAAGATAGTAATTAGAAGGAGCAATATCAGGGGAATAAGGTGGATGAGGTAAAATATCCCAATCGAAGGTCATAATTTTTTTGTGAGCTATTCTTGCTATATGTGGTTTAGCATTGTCATGCTGAAGCACAACATCTTATCTATTGAGTAATGCTGGCCTTTTTCTTGATATAATTGTTCTTAGATCATCAAACTGCGAACAGTATTTTTCAGCCGTAATTGTTGTGTTTGGATTTAATAACTCATGATGAATTAATCCTCTCATGCCCCAATATAAACAGAACATCATCTTTCTTGGCTGTAGTCACAGTTTTAAGACTGGCTGTGGGCTTTGATTTCACTCAGACCATTGTTTTTTACGTTGAGTATTGTTGTAAATAACCTATTTTTTGTCTTTAGTGACAATTGTTTCCAACAAAAGAGTCTCGGTGGTTTTTGAAAGTGAAGATGTACAAACAGTCAATCATTAGTTTCGTAGAGCATCATTTAAATCGTGGGAACCCATTATCCACGTTTTGAAATCTTTCCTTGTTCATTGAAGTATAAAATAAGGGTGGTATGATTTCTATTGAATTGATGAGCAAATTCTATACTGGGTAATTTTAGATTGGCCTCAACATCATCTTTAATGGCTTTTGGATAAATTAATTTTGGTCTTCCCGAACGTGGGCAACCGTTGAGGTTGAAATCTTCAGATGAGAACTTTGCTAGCCACTGTTGGCATCTTCGTTCATTCAAAACATTTCCTACATAAACAGTTCGAATGTTTCTTGCAGCTTCTGCAGCAGAAGTGCTTTTTTGTTTTCATGGATCACACAATGTCTCAGATGCTCCTCATTAATAGCTATTTCCTGAGGGTTAACCGAGTCAAAATTAATTTAAAATTTGATTGCGCTCCTGCACGGAGTACTGCAGGATGAAATATTTTTTTTTGTCACTGAGTTGGGTCAAAATTAATGATAGCTTAACTTAGTATTAAATGAAGAGCATCTGACTATACATGCATAATGAATGGTTTTTATCATGCAAATAACAGAAAACTATTCTGAATGAATATTTAGTCCTATACACAATAAAAAACGATTTTAATTAAGGCTTCATGTTCCTGATATTGCAAAATTTGAAACTTATTTGGTTTATGTGAAACGTTCAAATCAATCAAGAATTCTCTGACTGAATTAGAACACTGAGCTGGAAAGCTAATTTCTCGAACCATTCAAGTTGAATATTGACTTACTTTGGTATCAGTGATTAATTGTGAGACACAGTCAATATCCCGGATTATAATTGAACTAAATTTGATGTAGCACGATTGAAGTCCTGCAAAATCATAAGGAGATGCTGATTGCCAATACTCGATGCCGTAATATTTACTAGGATTTATTGAGATGCTCTCCACCACAGCGACCTCTGCTGAGGCCCTGTGCTCTTAACACTTTGACTGCGATTCGAAAATTAGTCCGTACGAATAACACAGTACGTGTACATATGTATATGACACACATCGCGGCCAAAGTGTTAAAAGAAAATTCTATGAAGGAAAATCTGCTGGTTGGCGTAGCTTTTTTAACAGGATTTACAGTTCACAAAATATTCTTTGGAGCTCTGATGGTTTGTTTGCATCATGCGCTTCTTATCAAAGTTCATTGACGGCCTTCTACTATGCATTAAGTTCTGCTGATTGAATGAGGATGGCGTACTGTCATAGCATCCAAGCTTCAAATATTAATGCCAATTACACGAATTCGTACAATTTTTCAAAAATTTGGATTAAAAATATTCTACTGT
>VCRD01002654.1:67289-82034 GCA_006783055.1 Trinorchestia longiramus
CCTGTGCTCTTAACACTTTGACTGCGATTCGAAAATTAGTCCGTACGAATAACACAGTACGTGTACATATATGACACACATCGCGGCCAAAGTGTTAAAAGAAAATTCTATGAAGGAAAATCTGCTGGTTGGCGTAGCTTTTTTAACAGGATTTACAGTTCACAAAATATTCTTTGGAGCTCTGATGGTTTGTTTGCATCATGCGCTTCTTATCAAAGTTCATTGACGGCCTCCTACTATGCATTAAGTTCTGCTGATTGAATGAGGATGGCGTACTGCCATAGCATCCAAGCTTCAAATATTAATGCCAATTACACGAATTCGTACAATTTTTCAAAAATTTGGATTAAAAATATTCTACTGTCATAGATAATTTATCGATATTTTTATCAGCGCGTCGACCATAATTTTTCTACTCTGTGTTGGATAATATTTTAATTCCTTTAAAAGGAAAACAGATATGGTTTATGCAAGAATAAGGTCATTGCATGATAACTTCAACGTAGTAAAGTTGTTCAGGATCAGCTATAGGTGCAAGAAGAGACAATGTTTCATCACTGTTAGTCGACGTCAAAACCAAATGAAATAAACAGGAGCTGAAATCTGCTTTAGAAATCATACTTTGGGCAACAGATTTTATTCATGCATTTTGACTCATTTTGGCCCACAGTTTGGCAGTTTAGGAATGCACTATTGATTTTGTCATGGGGAAAATCGTGTCTATTTAACTAAATTTATACAAAGCCACTGCCAGTAGACGGAGTTTCTTCCATGAGGTCGCAAATGATGCTGAAACGCTCAGTGTTTTTAGGTTTAAATACACGGGGCTGCAGTAGCCCACCTGCGTTGCTGCTGGTGACACAATCCTGGTCACGTAATATTCTAATGGAAAAACTACGAGGTACTTTACTTCGGCAGCTCCATTAATTCACACTTGACAACACACCTAACTTGCTCAGAAAATAATAAGAAGGAAAGCTGCCTAAATACTGCATGCATCCACAGCTCGCAAAATGTTTCTGAACAATGAAATATTTGCGTTTGGTGGCATAGCAAAAGTTGAACTGGTAAAGTTTAGCAGAATTTGTGGCTTCCAAAGTTGGAAAAGACCAAAGTTTGATGGCCTGTTGGACAAAAATAGAATTCGGAACCAGTGAACTAGTAGAGGATTAATAATTGGATTCGGTCAACTAAATTGACTTTCATACCCAGATTAGGAATGACACTGATCACGATGCATGAGAATAACTGATGGTTCAAGAATTAACAGATGGTGCATATTCTTGATTTCTGCATGACTTCATTATGCAATACATCGCAAATGGAAGCCCCATCAAATGCATGAGATCAATTTTAAATGACCCTGTTTCAGATCAATTTACCGCTCTAACAAATGTATCGTTAAAATTATTGTTGCCAATTAATTAGATTATAAAAATATTTATAATGATAATGAAAATTATCCTGACAACAAAAATGAAATAATATAAAAACCATACCAGTAATAATGTTTGAAAGCGATTAATTAGTGATTAATTGTGTTGGACAGTGAAAAATTAGTATTGTAAATGCATTACAATAACTTTATTGGCTAAGGGAATTATAATATTACAGTTATGTCAGTGAAAGCAGTGAAAATATAACAATAATAACAGTAATAACAATAATAATGAGCGAAGCAATGCTCTTCCATAACTTGAAAAGTTTCCTGGAAGCCTGACGCCAAAATCAATAAGTGGTTCATCGTTTTCTGCTACAAACTTATGTGTATCATCACTATTTATTCACACATTTGGTTAATGTTGTTGCCTCAATGTGACTGTT
The DNA here is from genome assembly GCA_006783055.1 of Trinorchestia longiramus. Classification (NCBI taxonomy): domain Eukaryota; kingdom Metazoa; phylum Arthropoda; class Malacostraca; order Amphipoda; family Talitridae; genus Trinorchestia; species Trinorchestia longiramus. The sequence continues at coordinate 69,114 of VCRD01002654.1, forward strand.
TTACAAAGCTTCATTTGAAATTGTCTATCAATAGATGCACTTTTGGAGGTTCAAGGGAGAGAATATGTCATAATTCCCCATGACACAAACCATCGTTGCTGATTATTCTGTTAATTTTGCAGTTAACAAGTTGATGAATAGGAGACTCGATGACATGGATCCCTATATTGAATGTCGCAGGTGTGTAACATAGAGGCAAACAGCTCCATTATCTGACGAGGATTGTGTTAGCGATGTTAAATACTGGTATCTAGCATTGAAAAGTTTGTATGTCAGTCTGTAATCTATTGCCGGGGAGGGTGATCATCTGTAGAGAAATAATAAATGTTAATAAATAAATTTCACTGAGCAAAAGTTCTAGAAGTCAAGTTTCAGTGCAATCGGACCTCTGGTTCTCGAGTCAAAAAGTGATTTCCAGCTGGAGGTGCCTGCCAGTGAATAACTTCAGTTATAAACTAGAATAAATTTAATTCTTATTTGTTCTAAGCTATCATCATCTCTTAGCTGAAAATTTCACTTTGAAATAATTAGCAGAACTGAATGCTATTTGTTAATTGTTGGTTGAAAGCATGCGCTCTCATTGCCTTCACCATTACAGACTTACAAGGCGGGTGTAGGATGATTCCTTCANTTCCTTCATCAGATGTAGGAGACAGGTGTAGGATGATTCCTTCATCAGATGTAGGATACAGGTGTAGGATGATTCCTTCATCAGATGTAGGATACAGGTGTAGGATGATTCCTTCATCAGATGTAGGAGGCAGGTGTACTATTCGCATCAACATTCTGTATTCCTACAAAATAATTTTTTCTTCGAATATAATACGAGTAATTAGTGCAAATTGTTCATTCTCGGCATTAAAATAACATGGAGTGAAATTTAGTTAAAAAACTTTCTTATGATGTTCTTTAAGAATGTGTAAGTTTTAGTTGTACAATAATAATTTTTAGCTTTTAAGCGTAGTTGCTCATTAAGTAAATATATCTTTCACTTTTTCGAATTTGTTCATCTCTTAACTTGAGTAAAACTTTTTTCAAAGCAAGTGTAAGAAAATGAAGCAGGTATGCTATCATCGAGTAGAAATGGCAGATTTTCTAGTTTCTGTTAATCTTTTATGAGACTCTTTCAATTCTAATTTAATTCTGCGTACAAAAGTTTTCTTATTTTTGCTATTCGTTTGTTAGCGTCTTTAGACTTGAACTCCTTAATTGCATTGCTAAAGTTTATTGAACTTTTTCCTCAGGAATAACTTTTTGTTTAGCATCTTCAGCCTATGAAGTGGTAGTCTTTAATTGTGATGGAAGTCTTGCTCGTTTGATTGTGATGGAAGTCTTTCTTCTTTGATTGTGATGGAAGTCTTTCTTCTTTGATTGTGATGGAAGTATTTCTTCTTTGATTGTGATGGAAATCTTTCTTCTTTGATTGTGATGGAAGTATTTCTTCTTTGATTGTGATGGAAGCTTTCGTCATTTGATTGTGATGCAAGTCTTGCTCGTTCGATTGTGATGCAAGTCTTGTTCATTTGATTATGATGCAAGTCTTGTTCATTTGATTATGATACAAGTCTTGTTCATTTGATTATGATGCAAGTCTTGTTCATTTGAATATGATACAAGTCTTATTCATTTGATTATGATGGAAGTCTTGTTCATTTGAATATGATACAAGTCTTGTTCATTTGATTATGATACAAGTCTTGTTCATTTGATTATGATGCAAGTCTTGTTTATTTGATTATGATGCAAGTCTTGTTCATTCGATGGCGTTGAAAGTGTTTCTAGTTTGATTGTGATAGAAATGTGGTGCGTTTGTCCAGCATTTCTTGTATAGATTATATCTGTTGCTATTCTGGATGTTTTCACTTAGAATTTGTGTAAGGTGAGGCAACATAGTCAGGAAATGTTATTTTTAAACGAATCTTTGACGTTAATTGCAAACGGTAAACATCAAAATTTAATATATTTAATCTTGCATGATTTAGTTAAATCATGAACACGTGTTTCCCGTGCAAAGTAAATCCAAGAAAATTGAAAATCAAGTAATATTTTTAGAAGTTTAACGACTGGTTGTGTTCACTAATTCACAAAGGAAAAATTTCCAAAAAACTGTACACTGTGTATACAGTAGTATAAAGAGCCATTTCACTCGATGTCTGTGTTCCTGTGCGTGGTCGCGTATTTCCTGTACGCCGCTAATACGACGTAGCTGATAATTTCAGAAGATAGTAATTATACGTTCAGGATAATAAACGGCGAATTTGATCGGTATTTTCAACTTGGTACTTCTTTCTGTAATTTGCTTCAGTACCAGTGATACTGTTTCGTCCAGGCCTTCGATATAACGTTAGCACTGCAATTTTTATCGTTTCATTGATACAAGCAATCTGAGAGCAATCAGGTGGAAGTGCTCTGGCAGGTATAACTCGACAATTTTTCTAATACTGATGTTAGTTTTAACTGAATATTAATTGAGAGCATTTCCTCTTCCATAAACGATGACGAAAACGAAAAGATTTCAGGCTCATGATTTTGTTTGATGATCATTTTTACACGCAGTCAATATTCTGTGTGCTATTTTTTCCTGCAGGTAGCAGTTGAAAAACATGCTTAAAGTCTTCAACACCAAACCAAATTGTATGGATTCCATTCGTCAACCGTAGCCTGATCTCGTAATCTCTACAGATGATTGTAAGAACACGTTTGAATAAATTGAGGATGAATTAGAAAAAATGAATGTTAGCATGCGTCTTAAGTAAACCTTAGGGAAATATTCTTACGGGCGCCCGACACGAATAGTTGAACTTATCTGGGAATTTTCAGAATAGAACGGGAATTGTGTTCAGCGAAGGGATGTTTTGTGTACGGCGTGCTGCTTCCTAGAAGGTTTTCACCACATTAGGAAGCTTTGTTTTGAGTCTGCATGAGAAATGATTTTGTCTGGACACGCGAAGGGCATTTCCGTCAGAGGTGAAATTCATTCAAAATGAAATTCATTTCCCTCTCTCGGCAAGAAAATTTTTTCCAGTAAATGCTGTTAATTTTCAGGCGCACTTTTCACTAGTTCTCGGTCAATAATGAAAAGATGATTACTATAATATCAAATTGCTATTTCTCACTTTTTTCTTCCTTTGATGTATTTTTTAGATTTTCAAAGAGCAATAGCAGAATGTGTTATGCGATGCAAATTTTTATAAAACTTTTGTTGCCATAAATTCCATAAAAAAATGTTCCTCATGAAAAACGACACAATAACAAACTATGGAGCGCTTACAAATATTTTAAATGAAAAATTCCGTAATGAAATAATCAACAATCAGGAATGGTGACATGCAAAAGCAACCTTTACTGGTTAGAAGAGCGTAAAAACTGTACTAAATAGTACGTTTTTGCTTGCGATACAATTGATATTTCTCGGCTGGTTCTACAAGTGATGTTTGGCAGAGTATGTAATGTGGTGGAAGTCACATGAAATTTGTTGATCAGTTTTGCGAGGCACAAATTAAAAGTTCTCTAACCAAGCCTTGGATTACTTTGTCAAGCTTGTCCCAATATTTCTGAGTGTGTTCAACGCTCGTGCTTGTTGCTTGATGAGTAAATGCCTCATTTAGGACAAACTTTTATTGACAAATGAACACATATAATTAATTGTATTTTGGGTCTGTGTAAGGTTGCAGTATCAGTTTTGTTGTCAGTGTTGTTGTCACAGGAAGTTGAGTCTAACTCTTCAGAAAAATCTCGTCACACGGACTTGACAGGAGTTTAAGCTGCATAATAGGATGTAGTGTTCTGAGGACTATCACTGAACTCGAGTTTGGCGTTTTTATGGGCGGTATTGTAGACCTGTTATATATAGCAGGTGTTGTCGTGTAGCCGTGCATGGTGGTATTGTAGACCTGTTATATGTAGCAGGTGTTGTAGTGTAGCCGTGCATGGTGGTATTGTAGACCTGTTATATGTAGCAGGTGTTGTAGTGTAGCCGTGTGTGGTGATATTGTAGTTCTGTTATATATAGCAGGTGTTGTAGTGTAGCCGTGCATGGTGGTATTGTAGACCTGTTATATGTAGCAGGTGTTGTAGTGTAGCCGGGCATGGTGGTATTGTAGACCTGTTATATGTAGCAGGTGTTGTAGTGTAGCCGTGCATGGTGGTATTGTAGACCTGTTATATATAGCAGGTGTTGTAGTGTAGCCGTGCATGGTGGTATTGTAGTTCTGTTATTTATGGCTCATGTTGTATTGTGGCCGTGAATGGCAGTATTGTAGGTCTGTTATTTATGGCTCGTGTTGTAGTGTAATACATATAGAGCAATTTAAAGGAATATTCGATACCGAAAGGAAGTTAAATATTCGGATTGAAGTCCGTAGATTTATTATAAGTGATGTGGAGTTTTCGTATGTATACGAGTATGTATTGCGAGTCTGATTTAAATTACGGAATGGTTTCAATATCGAATTACACCGTTAAATGATGGATATACATCGTCACAAGGGCAGAAATTTCATTGAATAGCAAGAAGGATCTTAAAATAGTACGGAGAATATTTTTTTTACTGGGATACAGACCAGCAGAAAGACTGACACGTGATGCAATAGAAGTAAGTTTTGTCATGAGAAGCATCTTTATTACGAGGTCTAAGATGAGCTTCAGATTGGAAGCTGGTGAGCAGCACCCACAGCTTGGCTATCTAATGAAAAGCTACACAGGCGATGCCGTCCCTAGCCTGTAACATCCGTGCTCTGCTGGATGGGCACATTGAATTTTATGTGCTGGCCTGAGCACTTAAGTAAATTACTCACAGCTGCCCCCAATGCTTTCAAGATTGCCTAAAAAAGTGTTCGCTTTGCTTGCTTTTCCTGAGTAGGAAATCAAGTGTTTAAGAGAGTAAAGTGAACAACATGCTGCAGACTTGGTCTTGAACAAGAAATAACACAAAGTGCTGTACCAGCACGAGGAGGAGCATCCACTGCTGCTGGGTGTGGAAAAGATGATACGCTCTTCAAGTGTAGTCTCCGGAGAGTAGCCTTCAAAATACTAAAGTTTCCGTGGCGAGGGAAATGTTCTACAGAATTAATTAAAAGAAAAGTTCTTGGGTCCATTCACATCATCGGCGTCTGATATTTTTACTAGAAATAATTGAGTAAAGACTATTGCGTTTGTGCTAAGCTATGTGAGTTTTCCAGTGACATTAGAGTGTCAAAGCTTCTCAGTTGAGAATGAGTTGACCTGTATTATATTAAGTGTATTTACACACAAAAGGCCGGACAAATCGACGTGGTCTACTCCTAGATGAGCTGCCACAATTCTTCCGTTTTGCATCTGAAGGCCATTTTTCTACCGACCTTTCGAGATTGTGTTTCTCATTTTCAATTAATTATTGAGAAACTTGGTCGATAGTAAAAAATGATTAGCACTGAAAATGAAGTAGTATTTAAACACTACCCCAGCATTAAACTGAGAACGAATATTCTCCAACGGTAAGGAATATTCTCAGTATCTTTCTTTATAGCAAAACTTTATCTCTCCGACGTCCTTAAATCCCTAAAAATAAAACTATTGAAATAAATATTTTAATCTGAACTTCCTTATTCCACGAAATCACTAGCATTTACAATCGTTTTTGATCCGTGTGCAGCAGTTGTCTTGTTTCATGTATCATATTTGTATTGTTTGATTTTCTCTGATAATAAGATTTGATAAACGAGAATGCCACACTTTACACGATACATTTATTTGACAGAAACTTCATAGAATGAATTAATAAGTGATTGCTAAGTCCTGTGAAGCCAGTGATGTTGTTTTGAGCGCTGTGCCCTGAGTAACCCCCCTGTTGCTGCTAGGGAGACAACCTTTATTATTTGCTTCCGAGATTTCTCCCCTTCATTGCATGAGGTGGGCTTTTAGCGCCTGCTGTGCTGTGCACTCTACCGAGAAAAGCTTTTAAATCAAGCCAGTTTTCCTAATGAAATATTTTCCAGTTTATTCTTCATAATATGAACGACACAGAAATCATTGATAGTGGTAGTTTCCCGCGGCATGAACTTAATAAATGTGGTTGCCCCTCATCGAAATACTTTAAAGTTGTCTATCAAGTACTTATATTGAGTGGATAGTTTTTATGTGTCATTCTACAGCTTTTGATGTTTTGAAAATAGTTTCCGTTCCGTATAACAGGAAGCTTGAAATATTAATTGTTTAAGTGTGAAAACTTTTTTAAAGGACGAGAAGAAATCACCAGTTACTTTGTCAATATTTCAAAGAATTTTATTTCTGAGTTGGCAGTCTGGAGTCGGTCAGCCATGAAATCATTCGCAATATTCTCTGGTTACGGTGATGCACTGGTGTTATCAGTTACATGAACGGAAGAAGACCATTGGAGACACTGCGTGGTCTTGTAGGGAATCACTTCAATTCAAGAGTGCAGTTTCCCATAGTCCAATCCAACAAGTGGATCAACTTTTATGGACATTATTTGCACTTTGTTTCAATAATGCTGCTCGGAAGCATTCATCTTTAGGTGAAAGATGACTTTGCATTGTGTCTGCTTTAGATCCTTTGTAAAATTAAGTTTGAAGAGGCAAACCACTTTAGCACTCATGACTCGTTCTTAACGACTGACTTAATGAAGTCAGAGGGAGCTTGTTAAGAACTGTTAGGCTTAGTTGTTATCAGTGCAGATCCTGTTCATGTTTTCAACTTACATATATTGTGTTGAAACTCACGCTCAATCCACTATCAACTAACGTGGGCTTCACTTTACCTTGTTAACATGCGTGCGTTTTACAGTTCTTGTTCAAACATAACTGTTTGGTTAATCAATCATTTTTCCAGAAGTCATTAAACGATCAGTTCATTTCATGAGCAACTGCTCTTTTTTCTTTCCCTAACATAGTTCAGATTTAGCACTCATGACTCGTTCTTAAATGTGTTGATTAGATTTTGCGTGTATCTCTTCAGAATTAATGTCTCTTTTTTAATTTTAACTTTTATGGACATTATTTGCACTTTGTTTCAATAATGCTGCTCTGAAGTATTCATCTTTAGGGGAAAGTTAGATGACTTCACTTTGTGTCTGCTTTAGATCCTTTGTAAAATTAAGTTTGAAGAGGCAAAATTGAAACTAATCTATAAATAACTTAATTGAAATTTTTTATTTTGATTAAGACTGAACGCGCTTGATGGCTCAATACTATTATTAGTTTGCAAATTTTCATTCGAAAACTTCCGAATCCAGAAAGAGAACATTCGAATCTAAATATTGGGATTTCTTCCTGGCCCTTTGAATCTGTCTGGTGTTCTACTTGTACTTTAAAATTATTTCTTATCAATTATTTGTATGAGTTGTAGACTTGGTTAACAGCATCAATCAGGAGAGCTAAAAGTGGCTTTTATTTAACAACAAATGTTAAACACAACAAAAATATTTACTTAGAAATATATACATGCACATGAATACCATTCCCTGCTTCAAACGACCACTGTATGTGATGATCTTTAACGTTTATTAATTCGAACAAACATAGCCAGTTCTGCACAGAGAGTTGTTCTCACTCTTTCATCACAATCTACGCAGTGCTAATAACATCTTTGAGGTGCGTAATAAACAAGGAATTCTTTCAATAAGTCTCTTCTTGATAACGAAATGAGTAATTTTGCAGATGCGGAAGTTTCAAAGAAAGTAATGATTGTCTTTCTCCAGCAGCGAGCGATGTGCGTTGCAGAAAAAATTGAAATGTTAAAAACTTTTTGACATTGCCGAAATTTCATTAACTCGCCGTGGTGAGTTTTATTTTATACTGTAAATTTTATTTACCACAGTCTTGTTTATCTTCAAAACTCGATTCTTCTCAGTAAATAATTGTTTTACTAGTTACCATTTCAAATAAGAGATGGACAAGCTTAGAAGTTACGGAGAGATAGACAATGAAAGCACAAATTTAGATTTCACTCAGGATGTAAAATGAGTCTTGGACTCATGATATAAGCTTCGTTAGTGAAACTTATTTAATATAACATTAACGTAATATATTGATATTTATATCAATATAATGTATTAATATTTACTTTAATATAATATAGAATGATATGATACAAACCATGCGTCTACTTATGATAGGTGCGATTAGGGAACACTTTGTGTGAGCTAGTTAAGTGACAGTGAATATACAACCTACCAGGAGCAAATAACTGCACACTGAGTGTGAACAGGCTAATTTCGTGCAGTACGAGGCTGCATTACGTATATCTAGGAGACAAGTTTGCTGCAATAAATGCTAAATTGAGACCTGCTGACCATTAACAGGTTAATTTCGTGCAGTACGTGGCTGCATTGCGTATATCTAGGAGACAAGTTTGCTGCAATAATTGCTAAATTGAGACCTGCTGACCATTAACAGGTTAATTTCGTGCAGTACGTGGCTGCATTGCATATATCTAGGAGACAAGTTTGCTGCAATAAATGCTAAATTGAGACCTGCTGACCATCACTTCCAGCTTTGTGACTTCTCAATCAGGAGTTCACGCACGTGAAGTAGCCCCACAAAATGACTTAAATACTTGGAAAACAACGCTTTAGCTGTGGTTGAATTTAAATAATAATTTAAAAAAATGAAGCACAAGAAATAACAATTTTTGTAAAAATTTTCAGAGCGGAGACCAGTCCAGATAGAGTGCGTTCGTTCTTGTATTCATTCATTCATCGACTATCTTGCTGCCCTATGTTTACTCATAAAAGAAACGATCCGTTATTTACTATTGAAAAATATTAACAGCTTTTCATTTTAGTATTTTTGCCTATCACAGTCAACAGTTTCTATCTATTACTATTTCAAAAATGCTTCAATTTTTTCAGAGTCATGTTGACGGTCGGTTACTGCACAAGAGATAACAGAAGTCCCTCAGCTCTTGCCTTCTTGTAGCTTGAGTTAGTCTACCACCTCCAGCACCAGCACAAAGTAAGTTTACGTTTAAACTCCCGCTATATGTATGCATAGCTTTACCAGTGACCAGTAGTTCCCTTATAAAACACAACTATACGTTCCGTTGTAAACTGTGGGAGAACTCTGAAAGACTTCTATCTTTCACTGCCAAGTTGATTCATTTGGTGATCTGTCGCCCACGCAATAACAAAATTTATTGTATGAGTTTTAGTTCTTTAAACGGATAAAATGGGTTAATACTTGATGTGTCTTTCAATATTAAAATTGAGGCCATTTCTGAATATCACTCCCAGAGAGAAAGTAATTGGTCCTTACGTATTATCGGGAGGACCTTTGATTTTTACTTTTTATTTTTTTTCACAGGGTTTGTTGGTTAGGTTAGGTTAGGTTAGGTTAGGTTAGGTTAGGTGTAATGTAATGTTATTTTATTGTTTTAACCGTTTCAATAAATAATTTACTTTAATTTTTGAGTCGTTTTTTTAAAGGTCCTCCCGATAATACGTAAGCACCAAGTAATTTTTCTCTACTGTGGCTACGGTATAATTAGGAGTCAGTGTGGTAATTCTTTCAAACCTGAGCTTGAGGCAGCTATAATACTACTGTTCTGACCGTCATCACGTGAAGGTAAGTGCAGCTCACACGACTACTGTAATTCAAGTGTGCTCAGTTTTTTTCAACTGTTTTGTACAGTTGAAAATTCGAAATTGTTTTGTACTTTTCCGGTGCCAATATTCAGATAAGAGCCTTTTAATTTCCTGAAGCGACCCTCAATTTCGCTCTATCACTTTATGCAGCTACAAAGGCTTAATTTTTACAGTGTTCTTTTTTTTGTGCATGGATAAAGGTTTTCCATACTCAGCGCAACACTAACAAATTTTAGTCTTTCGTTTTTTGCCTCGCAGAAAGTGCATTAAGCTCTAGCTTTACTTCCTTAATATGAGTAGTGAGAACTAGTAGTATGCTGTAGCAGAATTTAGAGAAAAGCCTCCTCCTCTGTCCTTTGTTTTCCCACTTAGAGCGGCATTGAAGCAGCATCTTTAAATCTTTCTCCCGTCCTAACAAAAGTGAAGTCCCTCCCACCTTCTTTTCTTCTTGAGTTCCTAGCAGTTTTCTTTCCCCGCAAGATGGACAAGATATTCAGTCCATCATTTTCATGCCCTGCAAAAAGACAGCCAACACTTGCCTTCTTTCTTCTCTTTTGCCCGTGTACAATTTTCTCTGAGTGAGATGAAACGAAAACTCTACTATCGTTCTGCCTTATGCCCTTATAGAGCTTCTTAGAATTATATGCACACAAAATCAGCTCTTTTTCCTTCTTACGCTCGGTGAGTGCGGCTCTCAATTAACTCAGGTTTCTGTGTTACCGGAGATTTTTCTCCAAAAAGCGTCCGGGCTAACAGATTGCTGGGCACTCCATCGGTCTCGGAGTGATTGGTCCGGGAGCTTCGGTCCGGGCCGTGTCAGGAAAGCCCTTTATTGCGGGCCAATGAAAGGCGCTCGCTCGGGATTTATGCACACTCAAGGTTCCTCTATCGCCACCGCAGAATACTGCTCCTTTTGTTGCTTTTGAGTGGCTGGTGTAGTCGCGTGATGCAGCAGTGTGTTGTGTCGTGTAACTTAGAAAAAAAATATCCTTGAGCAACGTGCGTGTCTCAAATAGCTAGTCACATGCGAGTCAACCTTGCCTTTTATGCGGGTGATTTCTAGCACATCCAGTAGCTGAGAGCAAGACGATGGCATTTTCTGTAATGGTTTGAGAATTTTGCTGCTTGAATTTGTAGCATCTCTGAAAAGCTTGGATCTCATTTATACAACACGAGTGCGGTGCTTTCAAAAGCAAGAGATACAAAAACATAATAACTTTCAAGAACTTGCGTCTTTTTGAATAGTCGGTGTCAATTCCATGGCGTGGGGATGAGCTACCGCTGCTCAACTGACACAGGGCGAGTAAGCTCTAATATCACGTTCAGAGGATCAACCTCGCACTGCATGGCCGTTCTTGTCCAGTATTCTGCTTATTTTTAAGTGGTTTGTGTCTGCCTCAGTTGAGTATCATCGTCGGAGTAGTGCTTTTTTACAAAATAGTGACGCCATGTGGGATGATGTATTCAGAAAGCTAGTAAGCCGTATTGTACCACTGAATTGGAATTTAAATAAAACCTGAAACCAGGGGTCGTGGAGAATTTTAACCAAGGAATCATTGAAATTTAGACATATGTCTTATTTTATGCTGCACAATCCTTCTTGAGTGTGATCACAGTTTGCGAATTTTCTCGAATATATAACATACCTTTATAATTATTGAAAAAGATTGAGGTGAAGTGCACTACAACTAATTAACACGAGACTCAAAAGTGCTGCACAAAAACGAACACCTGGAGATGTCTTGGAAGCATGTCTTCACCGCAATAAAGACTGTGTTATAAATTTTATGGGGACAGAGCAAGCAGCACTCACTTGCAAACAACGGGAATCCTTGTAATCCACTTTAGTTGGCGGAGGATAATTACACCAAGTGCTTCGCAAGTTCCCTACAAGTAGTGATAGGATTTGATACAAAATGGTTTCCAACTTTTTAGAATTAATTTTTTTGGATAACCAGTTCTTGGCTCGTTTTTCAAACGGAAATCATCACTTCGAAGCAAGGATACTCAAGCTCTTCCAACTTCTTAGTCGCTGTGAGCATCATCACTAGTCATAAGATGTTAGCATTATAAACTAAAAACTCGATGGTAATACATGCATTGTACAGTATACTATACTGGAAATAACGTTTGTTTGTTTATTTTGTTTGCTTTTTTCAATCGCTGCGTTCTCCAAACATGTGCTTTGAGTGAATTTTGCTGCAGAATTTGATCTGACATTTCATGTATCTCGTAGAGTGAAGCATGGCAGATGTAACCTTCAGATGAGATAAAGATCATAATGATGGATTCAGCTAAACATCCTGAGCAATAAGGAGATTTAGTTGTATGCTAGTGTATTTCTTAAATGACTTTACTTTGTATAAATCTTAAGCAATTATAATAAGTATCATACACAAAAAATATGATTTCGTTGATACACAAAAACTATAAATAAAAAGGAATGTTAGTGTAAATATACAATCTTATATTTGAATGCATCGATAACTATTGAACACCCTGTATACATTCTAGTCCTCTGCTGCATTATTTCACATACTTGTTTTCCCTATCCTTGAATACCAAAATACCATTCGTATAGTTTTAAATGCAACTTAAAACAGAGCTTGCGAGGGAAACAAAAAATAAATTTATATTTTAACATCGGAGTTTTAAATGGAAACGATGTAAATGTGTCTTTTGACAAAAAATTGCTTTTAGATTCCTGTTTGAAATATTGTAGGTCGTCTGTAAGTCGCTTAGTATACCGCGGTAGGTTGTGGTGGTGGTGGTGGTGGTGGGTGGTGGTGGTGGTGGTGGTGGTGGTCGGTGCCACCAGGAAAGAGCTGAAGAAAAGAGTTTGGTACAGATTGTACCAGAGAAAGGAAGTGAAAAGGAAAGAGACAGTAGGAAGCGAAAAAGGCGCATTGCGCAGAATTGGGTGGCCATGAAAATTTTTTGGAGACTGATTAGCGGTGGAGTGTATATTTACATGAACCCATCAGGGCTTTGTATTTACAAATATGTACAGTATATATAGTGGTTTTCTGTACATATTTTGCAAATATTTACATTTTTGTGCGGACGCGTGTATGTGCACTTTTGCCTATACACGTATGTACAGTTTTTTTGTACATGCATATATATACACATATATGTGCATACATGTTTTTTTTCATACATATACATACACACAGAAATGTACATATATACATATACTTTTTTGTTTTTTCTTATTTATTTATTTATTTTTTATTTGTTATTTTATTTTTTTATTTTTTATTTTTTTTATTTTTTTTTTATTTTTATTTTTTTATTAGGTAGGTGTAGAAGACTGAGGGTTTAAAAACAGGTGGCGTCAG